>JBBYHO010332949.1:19021-29089 GCA_038382025.1 Adansonia gregorii | reverse complement strand
AAGAGAGGACGTAGGTGCCGAGTTAAAGGACCGAACCTCTATATATCCTCTATTAATTTTTCTCTTTTCTTTACCTTGTTTAAATTTTCAATTTTACAAATTCTTTATAGAACCAATTCACCCCCTCTTGGTTCAATCTCTCCATTAAAGCTAACAGAAAATAATTTTGATTGATGATGAGGTAATATTATAATATTTAAGTTTTAATAATTACCTTTTTAATCTATATTTTTCAAAATCAATTTTTGTAATAAATTTTTATATTTCACGAAACCAAAATTCAGGCTCTAATGTTTAATAATATTATGACAAAGTTTAAACATCTTTTTCAAAAGGAAAAAAACTTACACTATTACAAATACTGTTTTTAAAAGATTATTTGATAAGTTTATTAAAGTTCATAATAAACTTGAACTAGTCACCAATAGAATATACATTGTCAATGAAGCTACTTCTTCTATCTATAAAAAAAAATTTGTTCTATGATTTTATTTCATTTGAAGATTTGAGAAAGCGCATTAATGAGCAAATAAGTATATTTTTCACTATACAAGAAATCTATGTATATTATAATACTCATAGGCACCTAATTTTGTCTGGACTCCTTTCATATAAACCATGCCCAATTAGAGACTTTTAGGTAAGATGTACTCTTTTCTCTTCCTAGGCTAACTTCCAATATCCTGAAACTTAATTGGAATGTAATAAAATAAAATTATAAAAACAAAAAATAAGGGCGATTGCCAGATGCCTTGTTGCCAGCACTATTAGGTGATACATCATCAAGCAAAAACTTTTTTTGGGAAGGTTTTGCAATGCCTAGAGACCATAATAAAAAATATAAATATAAAAAGAAGAATATCATTTTTGAGGCATCATTAGAGTCATTTGGATAAGCATGGATTGGTTCCCCATTATTTTTGACTAATGTAAGGTGTTCAGAAAGCCAAAGGTGTATAAAATTAACATTTTTCATGTATGTATTGATACAGGGTCTTATTGTATCGATACAAAGCCTCCACATTAGCAAAAATTCAAATTTCCCAGGTTGTAGCAATACAAAATGTCAAGGTATCCATACTTTGCTTTGTGTATCGATACATTGGTTGATGTATCGATATTAAGCTTGGTGGTACGTTAAAATAGTGATTTTGGCCAAATATAGTGATACACAAGCTTCTGTATCAATACTAGGCTCAATGTATCTATGCAATCCTCGATACATCTAGGCAAAATTTGTTTTAAATATTGATACGAAATGCATTGTATCGATACACTAAGGCAAAATGACCTAATTTGTAACATTTCCATCCTTTTGCACCGTGACATTAAAACATGAATTGGACCACATTTTTGGCACCTAAAGTCATCTAAATTCACAGCAAGCCTCAGCATTGGACTTATAATTGAGTTTAATCAAAATTTAAGGCCCAAATAACCATAACAAAGGACATATGCATGACTTAATTTTGTTTGTTATAAGGCAACCTTAGACTTTCTCATTGCTCAGCTACAAAAAGTAGCGTTAATCCATTGTTTTTGCTAAGCCACCGAATGGATTTAATGGACAGCTGAACATAGTACCTTGTCTACATTATAGGTACATGCACTGTAACCTTAAAATACCCTTGTTTTTTGCATTTTGTCTTTATAATTCACATGGCTATATAGATAAACCTTGGCTCAGCTGATGAGGGGATTCATACTTATACACACACATACACATTCTTGAAACACATTCCTTAACCATTGAGAAACCAGAAAAACTTCCCATTTTTGTAGCTCCTTCAAGCCACCATAAAAAACATTTCGAAAATACCTATTCAAGCCATTTCTATTTACTTTTCTTCTTGCTGCCTCAGAGCATGTAAAGTAAGGTTAGAAAGGCAACATTTTCACGAAAAAAAGCTCACCTTTCTAGGAAGAAAGCTACTGGAACTTTGTTGGTATATCTTCTACACTCATTTTTTCATGTTTGTTAGGCTTTGCATATGCTCTATCATGCTAGTGACCTCGTTTTATGCAACCATAACCATTTGTAGGCTTCATGCATTCTCTTTATGATTTTGTCAAACATTCATGCATAAAAATTATGTTTTTTTGTTGTCATGAAATTTTCAACCTTTATTAATGTCATGAAAACACCTACCTTTATGCCTAGATCATGTTCCGTACGTTAATGAATATTGTAACAAGTTTATCTATCCTCTTTTGCCTAAAAATCATATATTTACACTATTATGACATTTTCAGTATGTGTTCATGTTATGAGAACATTTTCTACTATATTCATATCATGTTCTACGTCTTCACGAGCATGTTCTAGTATGTTTATGCATCATACATATCTTTCTTGCATTTTTTATCTGTATTTCTATGTCAAAATATTATTTTTGCATGCTTAAACATGTTTTTTTATGTTTATTTATCATAAATGTCATATTTAGCTCATCACATGTTTGTCAAAATGCTTGTTTGCTACTTGTCAAAAATCAATTTTCCTAAAACCCCTAAGTTAAGGCCATGTTAACCTTAATAAATGAAGATTAACATGGACTTAAGGTTTTTATTCCTGATCTTCCAATCTTGGAGAAAAATCAAGTTTTTATATTTGGTTTTAAGGGTTTTTAAGGCCAAATATTCTATTTTCAAAACAAATGCTTTTTATTATTCCAAGTTATTATGCCTTGCTTTTTTGGCTAAAGTCTTTATGTTAGTGACATGGTCAATGGGTTGCTTCAACATCACAAACTACTCTAGGGTTATGCAAATGAGCTCGTGAAGCCTATGTCACTCATTCCTTTATGTTGTGGTTATTCAAATGTCCATGGCCTGAGTTTAGTCCTAAGAAATCCAAAAAACCCAAAAGCCCCTTGTTTTGGTGCTAGCAGCATTATAAGTATGACTTAAAAATCATCTTCGAACCCTAAACAAATTTTTATGAAGTTTTTATATTTTGTTCCTTAAAAGGCATCAAATCACTTATTAACGGTATCTCATTTGCCTCTAGATCATTCCAAATGAGGGAGTTATTATTTTCTAAACCAACCCTCAAAATAAGCTATCTTGCATTTTATTTGGGCCATTGTAGCCTATGAGATGATTTTAGTTATTTTTCAAATATTTTTCCTAAAACGTTCACTAAATTCTTTTTATGGAAAGGTATCATTTGTGATTTAACATTTCTAAATGAGTCCAAAATGATTTTTCAAAGTCAGTTACACTCTTTCCTTTACATATGCTGCTAGAGTCGAACTAGTCATGACTTTAAAAATTATTCCCACCCAAAAAGGCATTTTTCAGGATTTTTGGAATATTTTTACATTAAACCTTATCAAGTTACCTTTCCAATGGCACATCACCTAACTATTAAGATCTATAAATTTTCCCAAAATATAATCAATAAGAGGGGATAACGTGATATTGTCCTCGTTTATAACAATTATCAAAATTAGCTGATTTCTCTGAATTTTCACTTTGAGGCATTCAGTTACCTCTATGCAATCTTGACCAACCCAATCGAGTCAAAAAGAACATGTGTCAACCCTCATAAGCTCGAATCAAGGCATGAACAAATTTTCAAGTTCTATTATTCTTTTTTTTATCAATTTATTTTATGAAAAGCATCATATATTTTGTCAAAGATTTATCAAAATGTCACCTTGTTAAGACATTGTGGAACTTTTACCAATTTAAGTTTTTCAACCCCATTTTTTTGGAAAATTACCAAAATTTTCATCTATCAGGATACTCAAACCCTATTTTCTAATGAGATACTCTAACCTTGCATTTCAAAACAAATCTTCAAGACTCAAAATTCCTTTTTCCTATCCACTCCAGACTTTTGCAAAATTAAAGTTGGTTTTCAAACCTCAATTAATCAATGGATCCAAAAACGTCTCAAATTTATCAACTTAATTATTTCTAGATAACTGATGACAATTACAAGATATATTTCAATCATCCCTCGCTTTTTCTTTTTGTTGTTTTGTGTGATTTATTTTATGTGATATTATCTCATTTTATTTTCTTACTAACGCATTTCTTTTGTGATGGTCATCTAGCCTTCATATTTTTAAAATCTTTTTTCAGAAAAAAATTATAGGGCAATGTTCCATGTCAATATCTCTTTAATACTTGTCCAATTTTCAAAAATTAAATTCAGAGAATATTTTAATGAAAAATCCATATGTTCCCCACTTTTTAGGAATGCATACATGATTTAAATTTTCATCTAAAAGCCCAGTTTATTTTATTCAATCTCATGCATTAAAAGGGGATTATATTAAAATTATGATAAGTCAAAATCGAGCAAACTGAAATCAAGTTAAGACAAAGCTAGAAAGGTACCAATTTTAGGTGTCACGAGGAGGTTTGTATGTCCTTGCAGGTAACCAAATTTTGAACTCAACCACTGAATCTCTAGACCACACAAACCATGGAATCGATGTGTCAAGTTTCATACCTCGAAATGTCAATTTTAGTAGGCATCCAATCATGCCTAGCCTAAATGATCGATGGTGACTCGAAGCGTTGGCCATTTCATGGTGGCCCATTGAGACCTGCTGGATGAGCAATTAATCCAATGGTTACACTTTCAAGACACAAAGGATGAGTACCGGTCAAGATGACACTTTATCATCCAGAATTTTACCAATTCCCATAAACTAATATTTTTAAGTCACACTTGTATCCTGATCTGTGAGGATCTTTCGAGGGGTACGTTGCTGACGATACTACACTAAATGACAAATGCAATAATATATTTTATTCTTTCACTAGATATTATTGGTGTTGTTGTCAATGTTAAATCAACATTCTCAATTAAAAAGAAAGGAATGAAAGTACGATAGATAAAAAAGAAAAAAAAACATGCATAAAAATATGTATATGAAAATTTCCCATTGCAAAAAATATGCTTCAAACACTTACAAAACATTCATTGTAATTTTTTAAAATGAAATTATTATTGAATGATTTAATAATATAACTAATTAAATCACATCAATTTGCAGAGATCTAAACAATCAAGATTGAAGAGCAGAAATGATTGATCTACAACAAATCTACATTTTTAACATTGTATAAGTATTTCAATTATGACTTTAACTCCATTTGTTATTATAGCATTTGAATTACCTCAATATTATACATTTTAAAATTATTTCAACAATTTGAAATATTTAGTAGACATTAATTACATATTATCTATTAAGATTATTATTCAATAGATTATTTAATAGACAGATTATTTAATAAATAGAAATTGAACATATAAAATCAGGTGCAGCACTCGTGACGTTGAGAACTAGTTGATAATTAAATTTGGCCAGAATATTATACTTTTGATTCATCTAAAGGGCTTAAAAAGAACTTGTAATATTAGATACGATACGGTTATCTGATATAAATGCAATATAAAAAATTAAAACCTAGTAAAAAAATATAATATTATATAGAAAAATAACATGCATGACATGAAAATACAAATATCTAAAAATTTATATAACTAAAATTATTAACGTACTAAAATTTATATAAACATATATTTTTTAACATCAATACTAAATTTTTTTGGTTCGATTTTTTAGTGGGTTTGTTAATAAAGATTAATTATTTCTTCTCGGATGCATTAGCATTCCTTTTGTATTAATTTTAATTATTGTTGCGTGGACGGTGAAAAGATAAGATTGAGACTTTTTTTCTTTTTTTTTCTGGAGTTATATAAAAGTTAATAAAATAAATAAGAAAAATATTATGTACACTTATTTAATACATTAATTTCACGCGTTTACCGAATATATAAAATTTTTAAAAAATTCTAGCATTGTTCACTTAAATTCTTAAGATAAGGATGAATTAATTGAGTTCATACAGCATTAATTATAGTTGACAATAAGTATATGTAAAACGTTAATTTTATTAAGAAAGGATTAAAAAAATAACATAAGATAGCAGCTTCCATAAAACCATTAATAAAATAGAGTTTTGACCATCAGATACATGTATTTATTTAATACAAATATATTTAATTTTTTATATTTTTTTATATTTACATGATTATACCCATATTTATTTTCAAATGTTTGTTGGGCACGATTATCAAATATCAAATATGAATATTTTGAAAAAAATAAAAAATTTGAATAACTCGCAAAGCCTAATTAGCATGTAGATATGAACTTGAAGTTTGAGTGTCATACAAAATAACATATTTAGGTATGCTCAAATTTTTAAAATTTTTAATATATTTAAAAATTAATGCTTTATATTCATTTTTAAATAAAAGCAAAAAACTAAGTATAAACAAACATTTAAAAAAAATTCAAGTAACATAAGTTGTAGTGAATCGTGCTATCCGGAGAAAAAGCCCTGCGAACATGCAAATCAAAAGTTCTTTTGTACATGAACTAAAGGAGGCCTGTCACTTAAAAAACTACTTCTGAAGAAGATAAAGAATTATTTGCGGAGACTTTTCTTTGAGAGGGTCGGCTTCGGAAGAGTGTAAAATTTGTGGGCATCCAGTCTTCCCCCGTAGCTCTTACGTGACTTCGTTTTCTTCCTGTAAAATGGAGTTTCTTTCTTTGCAAGTTCTTCTATGGTTTTAACACTTGAGAGAGATCTAAATGACTGTGCCTTGCCTTTGTAATACTTGGAAAGTCCTCTCCTGCACAATCATATGCAAAAACCCTTTAGCAACCCAAGAACATTTACTTTTGTAGATTTAGATAATTGTTGATCTTGAAGATGGATTATCTCATAGATTTAAATTTAATATGATATCAAAGCTTAACATGTTTGGAAATAATCCGAACATTATATTTCAATTTCAATATCTCTCTTCACATATAAGTTAAATGAATATTTAATGAACTTGTACGTGGATCCAAATATAGGAGAAAGTTGGGAGCTTAAAAAGTATTAGAAGCAGCACTGCAGAGTTTGATGGATAATAAGAAATTGGAAGAAGAAACTTAAGGAAAAAGCAAATTGTCAGGAGTAATATTCTGATACTCTGTAAAGTTAAAAATAATTAATCACTCAATTGAACGTAAGCTTTCGGGATAATTGTCAATCGACCTCCTAATGTTTTTCATATTATAGCTAAGATGCTTTAGATGGACGAAGGAAAGTTCTAAACTTGGGTATTAACAATTTCAAGCGTGAAAGAAGATAAGAAATCAATCAGTTACATATATATGTGTATATATATATATACACACACACACACTTACTTGATGGGAAGTTGGGCCATGAGCTCTGACAATTCAAATGAATGTCCAATACGAACGGTGGAAGAAGAAGAATTTGAAGTTGATGAAAGTGAAGATGCATCATCTACCAAGTCTGATGATGACGAAGTTCCTGAACAATCCCCTATGGATGATGATTTAGAAGTTGTAATCACATCATCATTATCATCCATGTTCATCCATCGATGATATCCATGTTTCGGATCATGCTTAACAAAACCTGGAGGTTCAAGCATTGCTCCTTTCACATCTGCTTCACCCATTCCTGATATTATCAAATCAAATTCTTTGGGATCTAAGAGAACCAAAAAAAAAAAAAAAAAGATTACCAACTGATTACGACTGTTTCAGAAACTACCAAAAAGAAGGGGGGGGGATTTGAAGCCTGAAAAAGATTTAAATTTATATAACACCGTAGAGAAACTTTCACATGTTGATAATCCAGATCGTTGAACATAATAAAAGAATAGTATAACATAAACCGGCGGCGAAAGAAGCAAATAACTAAGGTTATGAGAGAACCTTTGTACTGGCGTATGATCGAGTATTATCGCTCCTCTTAATTGAACTTTTAGATGGTTAATCAGCCATCCTAAACAACTAACATTTATAGGGATTAAAAATCAAACAAAAAAGGAAATAAAATTAATTAAGAGAGAGTTAAGTTATTGAAATAAAGAATCACTTCAAATCTTATATAAATATGTACAAGTTAAAGCTTTTGATAAAAAAAAAAGGAAACCGTCCTAATTGGATGATCTATATTTTTGGCATGTGGATAATTCTAAAAGATTCCCATATATGAAGCATTTAATTATTTTTATTTTATTTGATTTAAATTTTTTTAAAAAATTTAAAAAATTATATTTATTTCTTTTTAAATCTTAATTAATTTACTTTTTACACTTTTTAGAATTACTATAAGTAAAAAGTCTTCTAATTAAAAAAATAGATTATATTTATTAATTTCTTAAATATTTAATATTCCCATAATTAATGACGGATTTTATTTGATGTATATATATATATTATATCTTATATCTTATGTCTTATATTACTCATATTTCTTCTAATAATCCACATGTGTCTTGAAATTATTATTTTTTGATTTGGTTTAAATTTAAAAATATTTATTATAATAAAATACATTTATTTCCTTCTACATTTTCCACTGGCTTACCTTTTATATAAATATGAGCAACTAATGGATTACATTTTTTTTTTCATATCTTACTGAATAATATTAATTCATGGTCAACCTTTCATATTATCTTATACATTATATAAATATTTAAAAGTTAAAATATTTGACAGGAAAGACAGTTATTGTACATGAATAGCTTAACCATTTTAATACATGGACAACTTTGAATTTTATGTGGATAATTTCTTTAAATTAATTTAATTTGATTTGATTCTAACTAATTAATTACATTTATTGTGAATAATATTATATTTCTCTCAATTAATTTGACTCTAATAATGGATGATTAATCTTCAAATTGGGATTTCATTATTGATAATAATAATTTAATATAAAATATAGGAGGTATTATAAACCCATGCAACGCAAGTGTATGAAACCTATATAAATAAAAGCATGCAAAGAATCTCTTGACTTAACAAAGATAGTTATTATTGTTTATTTTATCTTTAAATTACTATTATTTATTATTAATATTATTTATCTAATTTATAAATAATAAATTCAATTTGATTAAAACATTTTTATTAGATGATAATATTCATCATTATTTATTATATTACTTACTAATCACTAGAATAATATTTTATTATTATAGTTTATATTATAAGATTAGGATTATATTTTTTAAAACTTTTGTTTTCAAATATTCTATCAAAATAAGATAATGATGATTTCATTTGTTTGAATTTAATCATTGCTTAATTTATACATACATACATATATTAGATGATAATAAATTCAATTTGATATATATATTTATATATTATATATACATACATATATATATGCCATTTGTTTGAATTTAATCATTGCTTAATTTATATATATATATATATATACATATGTATATATATTTATATATATTAGGTTGGTACTTATAGTTTTAGAGTAATTATTACTTAATTATTAACGTAATTAGACAATGTAATTAGATACTTATTAAAATTACGATTACTCACTATAAGATATGAATTAACTATTATTTTCACAAAATATTTAATATTGAGTAATAGTTTGTTAACTATTATTTTTTGCTTCTTATTATTTTCTTAGAATAGTTTTGGTTTTTCCAATTACTGTCACACCATTTTTTTATCCCATTTTTAGGCGCATTTCAGAATATTATAAACTTAATGGGTTTTTAAAAAAAAAAAATTCACAACAAAAGTTTTTGGCTCTTTGATAAATTATTTCTCATTTTTATTACATTTATTTTGGTTTGAGCAGATTTTTGCACATTGTGAATCCAGTGGATTTAAAAAAGAATTCATCATATAAGTTTTTAGAACTAAATTATTATTTAATTATTATTAACTAATTCATTTTTTACAAGAAGGAAAAATAAATTATTTAATGAATTAAAAATTTAAAATCGTAAAATCATGTGCAACACATATGACATTAAAAACTATTTTATATAAAGGTATGATTGTGGAAAATTTTTTAAACTGACTAAAATGTCCATCATTGATCTCATATTACTAATTTTCTCAATTTACATATTTTATTTATTATTGATAAGATTAATCATATTTATAAATAAGAATTTTGACTTTATTGAAAGACTTTACTTAAATATATTTATAAGTAAAAAGTTTAATTTTATTA
>JBBYHO010332949.1:3199-18921 GCA_038382025.1 Adansonia gregorii | reverse complement strand
ATTTATAAATAAGAATTTTGACTTTATTGAAAGACTTTACTTAAATATATTTATAAGTAAAAAGTTTAATTTTATTAAAACACTATCGTTAATATATTAACTTGATAATAAATAAAAAAAATAAAAGCTTATATAAAATTGCTTTATTTTAAAATTTTTCATTTCTCACAAACATAAAATGTAAATCAATTTATTGAATATAAGTAAAATTACAATGAAATTTTCATAATATATTTTACATTGTTTTTATTTTATAAGATTTAACTGAAATACAAATGCCTATTGTTTTTGAAGTGCATTACATTAGTATAAATATTCTTAATATTAGTATTATGTCATATAAGAAGGCTTGCATTTCGGAAGTGTTTCTCAATATTTGTTGAGGTAATGGGCATTATAAGACTAGAGATAGCTTACGATGTATTCACTGATAAGTGAAATCTTCTTTCGATTAAGTAATGGAGGGGAAAGGAAATAATATATTATGTTAAATTGCTCTAATTATACCCTTTCCAAAATAAAATATTTTATTTATCATATGCATAATTTTAAAATTAATTATTTTAAATAATTTTGAAAGTTAAAAGAAATTCAATTTAAAAAATCATTTTTTATAATTAATCCATAAAAGATTGTATATTTGAAATTAATTATATAGAAAATGTTTTTTAAACAAATTAATTCATTGCCAAAGAAATTCAATAAAATAAAATATTTATTATTTAGATAAAATTAACTATAAACTTGTATTAGTATTGGTATTAGCATTTTCCTACAATTATATGTGTTTTTTTTCATGTTTTTTGTCTACTTTTTCAGAAAATATCAATAAAAAAAGGTGAAATCTTGAGTTTATTGTTTTCTTTCATCTAGATCTCTTAATAATCTATGTACTCGAATCATGTTACGTCAAAAATTACCATACCTATTTCATCCAACATCTATATTCGATCATTAGGAAATATAATTCCTCCCAAGCATGTTAGCATATTTGATATTAGGCACATAAAACTAAACATATACAACATTGAATGCTTTATAAAATCTTCTTGTTATTGTTAAGCAAAGTTCTAATCTAATTTATCATTTGGAAATTTTAAATGTTAATCGTATCCATTAGTAAGTTTCACAAAAATGATTTTCTTTATCAAGCAAATTTATTTTTAAAAGGTTTTCTGTTTTTCTATTGCTGAATGTTTATAATAATTAATATTTATGTTTGTTTTACGTTTTAATATTTTATAGATAATAGATCTTAAACGTCATTGTAATTTTTTTACATTAATTTTTTTTATAAATGTTAAAAAAAAAAATCAGATCTTTAATTCATTGCTCGACATATTGCTTAGGAACAGCAGCTTACATGTTCGTTATTTGTTATTTGTAGTTTGTTAACTTCAGATTAACCATTACTCATAATTTTTTTCCCTAATATTGCTTTATTATAAGTATATTAAATATTTTTATTTATATATATATATTTATTATTTAACTTTTAGATTGACAAAAGCAAAATTTTTAATTCATTATTATCCTTCATATTATTATTTGGCATTTTGAATAATTTTGATTATTATTATTATTATTAACTAAATAATGTTTACAATTGCAATTTTTCCTTATAGTATTAGATATGAATTGTGTTAAATTTTTCATAGATAAGACTTTAATTCAATATGTGGATAAAAACAAAGAAACTTAATTTGTGCACTCTTCAAGATAAAAGCAAAATTAGACAATTCTCTATTGAAAATTCCATAGATAATGTTTTAATTTAAGTATATTAATAACAATAAGTAATAGATAAATAATTATAAAAAATAATTTCTTAACAAATAGTGGTTAAATAATGAATTGATAATGAGCAAGTAAAACCGTCATATATTGCTTGACTTCAAATTATATATTAATGTATAAAATTTGTAGACATCCAATTTTATTTAGCCCTTAAAATGATCTATTCAACCCCTCTCATACAACTAGGCATTTTTGGGCCTCAATTCATGAAATTTGAAGGACCTTCGCATCGAAAATCATCTCGATATATCCCACACTACTCCTAGCATGTCGAAGGCATTCTCGAGTTCACAAAGTTGACTCGGGCCATAGTTTAAATCAAAAGTCAAAGATAAGGCCCTTTGCATTTAAAGGAGTTGGGTAGGCTTAAAAGTGTTTTAAGAGCTTGCCTTTATGTCTTGGAACTTAGTTTTTTTTTTTTTTTTCCAATTTGATAAAAATTGGCCCAATTTTAAAAATAACAGGATTGTAAGCCGAATATGGTAACAACACTTTCAGCCATTGATATTTCAACTTGATAAGAGATGGCGAAATTTAAAAAAAGATGATAGAAAAAATAATGGATTTTTTATGAAATTTTTTGAAAAGAAGAAAGGCATAATTGGATTGAGAAAATGGCATTCTAGTGAATATAAAAAGAGAATCAGGCTTGGCTAATGGCCTTTTTCTTTGGTATCCAATTTTAAGAACTTTGGCCAATGAAAATAAGAAAGCACAACAAGAAAAACAACGTACCAAGTTGGTAAGAAAAAAGATAAAAAAAGAAAAAAATGGCCACTACAAGGCATGAAAGGGTCCTCCTATTAGAGGTGTTCATAAACTGGGCTCTCACCCAACTGACCAAGCTTGAAAGCTCTTTTGATATTTAGGAGAGTTTGGACAAAACTGTTAAGCCCAAAAAATGGGCTTGGGAAAAAATTAGACTCATTTAAAAATGGGTTAGGCCTTGGTTCTTGCTTTCAAACCCTGAGCTTGGCTCGACTGTGCCCATTTTACAATTACATAATATAGGTTCAATTTATATTTTTATATATTAAGTAATTGTTATCATATAAAGAATACATATGAGTAGTATTATAGTGTAAACATTACAAAATGTGTTAAGTTATTTAAATTTTGAAACTTAATAAAAGAAAAACATTAAATTTTAAAAATATATATTTAAAAAATTATAAAAAAATAATATGAACGAGCCTAAACAAAATTCAACTACTCATATACAAATATGGGCGGGCTTGGAGAAAAATTTGCTTATATTTTGGGTCGGGTTGAGCTAGCATAAACAATTTTAATACCATACTTAGGCTCAAAACCATGAACACCTCTGCCTCTATATAGCTATCTTCTTTTCCTTTTTTTTTTCATTTACATGTTTAAACCATTCTTATTCTCTCTTAGAAAAAATTCCACCATAAAAAAAAGCCACTAAAAATTCTAGAAAAAAATGAAAAGCTCACTTTGCTACCATACTCAGGTATGGTACATCATTCTTGTATCTTGTTCTCTCTCTCTCTCTCTCTCTTTTTCTTTTTCATGCATTCTCATTGCATGCAATAATAACAACATGTTTTAAAATGGAAAAATAAATTTCCTCATATATTTTATACTTGTTTCATGCATAAGAGGTTTGTTGTGCTTAATTTGCCATACATACTTCATGTTCATGACAAATTTGTTTGCTTGCCAACAAAATGGAAGTGTATGACTTCTATAATTTCAAGGTTTTTTATGCCCTGAATGAGAAGTAAGTTAAACCTTCAAGTATGAAACCATCCAAAAGGTAGCTCTATCTTTTTTAAAAAAAAAAAATCTATTTTTGAAACCACCCAAGTTGTGTAAGATTTTGTTTAACTGATGAATTTAAGCCCTTATACATGTTTTTTTTTCTTTTTGCCTTCATGAAGCTTGGGAAAATCAAGGTTATTCATGTTTAGATGCTACTATAAATTGGTTGCAAAAACTATTTTTTAGGTTTTTTTAGTGATTTTTAACTGATAGTGTCCTTATAATGTGCTAATCTATAAAGTTAGGTTTTACCTCAATTTCGAGCTATTATTGGGGCTATTTTTTAAGGATATTGTGTAACTAATAATCCTGGATTTTGTTAATGTAAACCCTACAGGCCAATCAGTTAAACTTGTAATACATTAGATTTAGTTATTTCATGCAACATGCATTATATTTGATTAATATAATATGAGGTATTTCTTTATCCATAAGATTGATCCATTAATAGTTATTTAAATCTTATGTAGCTAAAGCCCATAAAGCACATTGGCTTTGCAAGGAAATTATGAAGAGTTACAATTATAAGATCCCTATCCAGCAAAGTCATGTTTCTAAAAATGTTATTAGTCATCGTATGGTCAAGATAGGGCATCAACAATGCAAAAAGATTGGCATATGTAAGCTTCCATGCATAGGATGCTTGTAAATGATCTTATAAGTTAAAGTGTAAAGATACTTTAGGACATTATATGGGTGCTTGTTAAGAGAACAAGTTCACCAAACATGACCTATTATGAGAGTTTCATTTGGTATTTCACTCAAGTATCTTGGGGTATACTCTCATGTGTCAATAGTGTAAGTGATCCTTAGACTTTTGACACAGGTCATCTCGTATGTGAATTATCATACTTAGAGATCATCTCGAACGGGTTCACAATAAATGAATTCCAACTAAGGGTGGTTTTGGGTATGATATAAAGCATAATAAAGGTGAATGAGTGGCCTAGAAAGGATTCATCACCCTAAGCGATATAAAGTACATGTCCTAGTTGTTTTTGCCTCATGTTAACTCAAAGATCTTGGCCAAGGCAAAATTAATTATGGAGTTAACATATAGGGGGTTGCATACCAATATAGAATAGGCTAAAACTAGACATTGCACCAAACTTTTGCCTATTCCATGATATATGATGAAGGATTAAATTAAACTAAAATACTGTACGTTGAATGGCTTACCAAAACCAATTTGATTTTTCTTGCATATCGGGTGGCCATGATGCATTGCTAAATGCTAATCTTGGTTTGTAGATATAAATTATTCTTAACCGAGTAAATTTATATTTATAGCCATTATGATGGAGGCTTGATGGGTCACACACATAAGGGTGACTTTATAAGATTAAAATAAGATAAGGATTAAATTGTCTAAAGAATAAAAGTTACTTGGGAGCCTTTTGAATAGTTCAAAAACAAAACAAAAGGCTAAAGTGTAAATATGCTAAAACTCAACCCTAGGTATTTAAACCCTACTTTTTACCATCCCTAAGACATAAGAGAACCTAAGGCATCGATTCATCTTCCTTAAGGTGAATTCTTGCAACCTAAGGATTCCACCATTTTAGATTTCGGTGAAAAAACGTTTTCTTTTCAATCTTTATTATTTTAGTGCATAAAGAGATTACTTGGGGAATTTTTTTGAAAGCTAACCCATTAGCATGGATTTTGGCATAAAGCAATCTTTCCCTTACAAAGAATTTCTTAGTCTCCTACGTGGATCACCATTAGAGGCTAGAAATGTGAACAACTTTAGTTTGGGACAATCAAGCTTGACAAGATTGAAGCAAAGCTTGTTCTAATCTAAGAAGATGGACCTTTTCGAATTAAGGTATAAAATCATATTTTTTTCTTTCTTGTTATGAGTAGATCGATCACAGGCCCATACGACGATCCATTGATGTTGTAAGGTAAGTTTCGCTATGCTATTATTAGTTTGTCGGTTTTAATAATCTTTTTATTGTTAAATTAGCTTGCCAAGTTCAAATAGCGGGCATTAGATGCCTAGGATTAGATCCAACAAATGGTATTCGAGCCTTCTTATTAGCCTTGATCGATCTTGAATTTAGTTATTTCTAACAATAAAACAATTTTCCTTTGGATTAGTCTCTATGGTGTAATTTTTTGTTGAATTTTTGCAAAAATTTTCACACAACTGTAGCATGATAATTTCTTGTATTTAATCATCTTTTAATTATTTAAAATCATTTTTAATAATTTTACGATGATTAAAATTGATTAGCCAAGTTTAAGTGTTGTCTGTGCAGGAATCACTTTGGGTTGGTGGTTTTTGAGCAACCTAAAAATTTCAAAATATTAGTTGCTGTTTGGCGTGACTTTTTCATGATTTCCAGCCTTGGGCGAGTCATGAAAAGTTCATGAAACTTATTGGAGAAATTAAGAAAATGTTTGGTTCAAAAGTGTTTCAAATCTATGCCATTTAGGAAGCCTACTGTGCACATCTTTTAGTGATACGTATAGATCAACCTCTTGCTTCTTCTTTGAGGCATCAATGGTAGCATTGAATGCTGCAAATTTTGAGCCTACAATTAGAGGTTTAGTGGGAGTGAAACCACTGGTGGTTGGATGACGTTCCAATGCTCAAAAAAACCACCATACATGCAATAATTCAAAAAGGATTAGGAGTCCTATTTTATGCCATCTCCCTCAATTTTAGGAATTTGATTCCTACTAGGGTTTTATCTTTGAGGCTTGATATGATCAGCCAAGATAAGATAAAATTTAAATTAGAAAAGGGATAATCTAGCTAAAAGTTACTAGTTAGGCACAAATAGAGTCCTATATTTGATGAGATTTAATTCCAATAAAACTCTTAATTATCATTGAGCCAAAAATTATCCAATTAATTAAATCTTAAATTGTTTAAGACAAGATTAGATAATTTCTTAATTGAAATGATTAATTCTGATTGGATTAGGTCTTTTCCTAATAATTTTAGGATAGAGATTAATCATGTAAGAAATTGCCTTCTTAATTAAATTATGACAAGAAAGAGGCTATTAGAAATTGACAACTAGAAACTAAGTTAATATTTATTTGTATATTCTCATCAATGTTGTGGATGTATTGGATGGTTATGGACTTAGGCCCAATATGATTGTGGGTGGTTGATTGTTCGTGTATATTTAGTTTTTTGAACAGGGTCTAATACCCTGCCTCATTTCTATTTTTTCAAGGATGTAAAATTCTTTTCTCATATAATTCCCTTTGGATGTAATTGAGGTTTCTTTATTATAAATGTAATTAGATTACATACTAGTATAAAAGTAGGATTAGTTATGAAAAGTTTTATAACTCGAAGATAAAGATCCTAAACTAGGGGCCATGAAACTTGGAAGGTTGCAAGAAGACTTATGAAGACTTTGTTTGTAATCACCTAGCAATTGGCCAAGTAATCTCCTTCAATAGCTTAAGGAGATTACATTAGTAAAGTCCATAATCATCCATGTAGAATGCATAATAGTAGATTTATTTTATATGATAATATAATATACTATGCATGCTAATAAAAATGAGACCTAAATTAAAATGAAAGAATGAAATCCCTTATACATATTAAGTCACATGCAATGTATGATAAAAACGCTTTCCATTTATTAATAATAGATGCTTGAGTTCTGGCTACAAGTGATTTTTTATGTCGTTTAAGTTTTTTTTCTGTCCAAACTGCTTGGGCTATAAGTAATGAGTTTTACTCAACTAATATTGTATGGTTCAAGTGTGTCGCATTTGACCATGTGATGTTAAAGTAAATGGTTAGGCAAAATATATATGATACATTTAAGCAAGGAATTACCATCTAACTGATTTAGGAGTTGCATACAGATGCAATAGGTAAGCCATATTACCTGTCGAGCTAGGCTGCTTGTGATTTTTTTGAGTCGCTCAAGGTTACAACATGTTGAAAAGCATCCCAACCTACTAAAATACCTTGAAGAGATTTTCGTATAATAATGAGGGCTATTATTATGAAAAATTAATGGGAAGACTAGTAAAGATTTAATACCTCATCTATATTGGTTTAATACATGAAAAACTAATTCATACTTATTTCATATTAGGTTATTGATAATAGCAATTATGATAATTGTGTTGCATGATATATTTAATGCCATTAGCCTAAAGTGTTTGGACTAGTATGTCAAGCTAAGAAATTTTTTCAATAAAAGGAAGGTAGCTGACATTTATGTGATTTAGTTGAAATATTCTATTGATCACACTTATGTAATGACATAAGTTCGTAACAAACAGTAGAAAGCTAGGCTCAAATGCGGCAGTTCTAAGAGTGGGTAACGAAGCAAAAATTGCTACCACTACCATTGGAATGTGTACCTTATCATTACCTTCAGGCATGACCTTAGAACTAAGAGAATGTCTTTATGTTCCTACATTGTCTAGAGGCATTATTTTAGTTTTATACCTCACTGTAAATGATGACTTCGAGTTTAACATAAAGGGCAATGGTTGCTTGATCATTTAAATGACATAGGCTATGCATCAGCCTCATTAAAGAATGGGCTATTGGTACTTGAACTTAATATCCCTTTACTCAACATAAATGTAAATAAGGAAAAAAATGATCCAAGTAAAACCTACATCTAGCATAGTAGACATAGTCATATAAATGAGACTTGGATAGCCAAGTTATACAGACAAGGCTATCTAGACCCATTTGATTTTAAATCATATGCAATATGTGAATGCTATCTTCTTGGTAAGATGACCAAGCCACCTTTCACTAGTAAAAGTAACAGAGTTACAAATCTATTGGGCTTAATACATTTAGATGTGTATGGACCAATGAATACAATGGCTAGAAATGAGTATTCTTACTTTATTACCTTTACCGATGATTACTCGAGGTATAGGTATGTGCACTTAACAAAGTACAAGTCCAAAGCTTTTGAAAAGCTTAAAGAATATAGGGTTGAAGTAGAAAAACAAACTAGCAATAGTTTTTTTAGCTTTTAGATCCGATTAAGAAGAAGAATACTTAGGTCAAAAATTCTTGGATCATCTAACTAATAAAGGGATTTTGTAATAATGGACTCCACCTAGACCTCCACAACATAATGAAGTGTCTAAGAAAAGAAATAAAACCTTGTTAAACATGGTTTATTCCATGATGTCTAAGGCTGACTTTTTGATATCTTTATGGGGATATGCCTTGGAAACTGTTGCTTATGTTCTAAATATGGTTCCATCCAAATCCACTTGATAAGACACCATATGAGATTTGGAAATGTAAAAAGCTAGATTTTTCTTGCATAAGGATTTGGTGATTAATTGTTTACATGAAACATGCAGTTACTAATAAGCTTAGAGCAAGGTTAGTCAAATGTAAGTTTATGGGGTATCCTAAATAAACCACTGGATATTATTTTTATGAACCCAATAAACAAAAGGTGTTTGTCTAAAAAAAAATAAACATTTTTAGAAAAAAAAAAGTTTTTACTTAAAGGGTCCAGTGGGAGTAAAATTAATCTTGAAGAAGTTCAAGACCTATGAACAAATATTAGCAACCTAAGCCCATGGTTGTTGCATTAGATACTCAACTTGAAGCTCAAGAGACATAAATACTCTATCAATCAAGAAGGATTAGGCAAGCTCAAAAAGTTATAGATTTCTTGTGGACTAAGATAACTTGCCTTGTGATACTGAGTCTACCACTTATGAGGAAGCAATGTTGAACACTGATTCTAAGAAATGGCTTGATGCCATAAAGTTTGAGCTGGACACATTAGAAGTCAACGAAGTATAAACTTTGGTTAACCCACCCGTAGGGATAAAATACATATGGTGTAAAATAGGTCTTTAAGAGAAAGAACGATATGGATGGCAATATGTAAATGTATAAGGCAAGACTAGTGGCAAAAAGTTATAATCAAGTTGAAGGCATTGATTATGAGGAAACCTTTTCGGTGGTTGTCAGGGTAAAATCCGTTGAAATATTGCTTGCAATAGCTATATATTATGATTATGAGATATAACAAATGGATGTAAAAATAACATTCCTTAACGAGAATATACAAGAAGATGTGTTTATGACATAGCACGAAAGTTTTATATCCAAGTCAAATCCAAATCATGTATGTAAGCTAAAGAGGTCCATCTATGGACTAAAGCAAGCATCGTGAAGTTGGAACATTAGATTTAATGAAGCAATTAAAGAATTTGGCTTCAAGAAGAGTTTTGATGATCCATATGTTTATGAAAAGATAAATGGGCATGCAATTATTTTCTTATTACTATATTTTGATGACATATTGCTTATGGGAAATGACATTTCTATGCTATAAACCATTAAGGTTTGTTTATCTAGATAATTTTCCATAAAGATTTGAAAGAATAAAATTTATTATGGGAATTAACATCTGTAGAGATATAATGAAATGAATGCTTGGATTATCCTAATATTTTTATCTAAACAAGATTCTTAAAAATTTTAAGATGAAAAATTTCAAGAAAGGAAACTTACCTATGATTCATGGTATACATTACTTGAAAAACATGTGTCCTTAAACATCAAACAAAATGATATGAAAAGATGACATTCCATAAGCCTTGACAGTTGGATCCATCATGTATGTCATGTTATGTGCCAGACCAAATGTATCATACGCTATAAGTCTCATAAGCAGATGCCAAAGTTATCCTAGTAAAGGTTACTAGACTACTGTGAAAAATATCCTAAAGTACTTAAGAAGAGCTAAAGATATGTTTTGAGTTTACAGGAGGGCTATATTGATGCTAGCTTCCAATCAGATTAGGATGACTACAAAAAGTGGTTATGCTTTTACCTTTAATGGAGTTACAGTTAGTTAGAAAAGTTCCAAATAGGCGATAATTATCAATTCAACAACTAAAGCTAAATACATCTACATGTATAAGGCCACTAAAGAGGCAATTTAGATGAAGAAGTTCACTACTAAACTTGGTGGTTACAAGCATTGTTGATTTAATACCCACTTTATAGTGATAACAATAAAACCATAGTGCAAGCTAAAGAACCCAGGTCTTATCATAAATCTAAACATGTATTGTAGTGATAGCACATTATTAGATATATATAAATAGAAAGATGTGATGTTAATGTGGAACGAGTAGGTACCAAGGACTATGTAATTGATTTTTTCACTAAGGTTCTACTTGAGCAAAAATATGATTGCAATATGGAGAGTGTGGGACTTGTAAGTGTAAGCCCTATAAGTCAACCGGTTAAACTTGAAATTTAATAGCATTTTGTCATTTCATGTAAAATACATTATATTTGATAAATATAATATAAGATATTTCTTTATAAATAAGAATGATTCATTAATAGTTAGTAGATAAAGCCCATCAAACACATTAGCCTTGGAAGAGAGTTATAAGGTTACAATTATGAGATCCCTAAGCATCAAAAGTTGTGTTTCTATAATGTTCCTTGTCATCGTATTGTTAAGATAGGGTGTTGGCAACATGCCTTCCAGAAAAATCCTTGGTGGTTTGAGAATGAACAAGTGATTTAAAAATATTAGCGTGGGGGAAATGGTAAATTTCTTGGCATAGAAGTGTCCTCTCGAATGGGACTCCTCCTTCATAACTCAAGAGGGGGATCCTCAAACAAATTGCTTTCCTAACTGGCCTTGGATGCTCACAGCAAAATGGCCAACACTTAGAGTCGCCACTAATCATTTAGTCTAGACATGATCGAATACCTATTGAAATCGACATTTTAAGTTTTAAAACTCAAGACATTGATTTCATGGTCTATGTGGTTTGGAGATTTGATAGTTAGGTTTGGGAGTTGGTTATGCACAAAGAGGTATGAACCTCCTTGCAACACCTAAAATCAATAACTTTCTAGCCATGTCCTAACTTGATTTCAGTTTCTTTCATTTTAACTTATCATTATTTGGTATAATCCCATTTTGATGCATGAATTTTGTATAAAATAGTAAACCTAGGTTTTAAAGAAAATTTGAATCACATGTGTGCATCGGAGTGGTAAAGAACATAAAAAGTTTTTTATTAAAAATAAGGTCAAAGTTTAATTTTGAAAATTGGATATTTCATGTCAAGTACTGGAAAGATACCTACACAAAACATTGCATTCATGATTCTTTTTGAAAATATGAATGAATGTTGACCATCACAAAGGAAACATGTAAGTAAAATGATAACATGAAATAATCGCATAAAATAAATCATATAAAACAACAAAAAGGAAAGGGGGATGGTGATTTGAATGTGTCTTGTAATTGTCATCAATTATTTGAAAATAACTAAGTTGATACTTTTGAGATGTGTTTCGATCCATTGATCAATTAAGGCATGAAAACTAGGTTTAAATTTTGCAATTGGGGGAGAAAAAATTAGATTTTTGACTAAATTTGAAAACTAGGGTTAGAGTATCCCTATAGATAAAAACGTTGATTATTTTTGGAAAACCTAGCTTAAAGACTTGATTTGCTAAAAGTTCGGTAATTTCTTGACAAGGTAGCATTTTGACAATTATTGACAAAATAGGTTATTTTTAAGTTAAAATAAATTAATAAAAGAGAGGTGATAAAACAAAGATTGATTGTGCCTTGATTAGAGCCTATGAGGGTTGAAGCATTTTTTTTAACTTGACGAGGTTGACCTAGTTCACATGGAGGATCCGAATGCCTCAGAGTGGGATTTGGAGAAGATCAACTAATCTTGACCAATCCTAAAAATTAAGGATAGCATCGCACTATCCCCCTTTTGATTTTATTTTAGGCAAATTTAAAGGTTCTAGGGGTTAGGTAAGGTACCATTACAAAGGCGACTCGATAAATGTTAGTGTAAAAATATTTCAAAAATCCTAGAAAATTGCTTTTTAAGTGGAAATAATTTTTGAATTTAGGTCTAATGCAATGTTAATAGATGCATAGGGTAAAAGATGTAACATAGTTTGAAAAATCATTTTTGGTTCATATGGAGTAATTAAATCACAAATAAGAACTTTTTGAAAAGGAAATGCCATAGAATTTTTAGGAAAAATATTTTAAGAATTCAGATAAATCATCCGATAGGTCCAAATGGCCCCAAATAGAATGAAAATTAATGATTCTAGGGGTTATAGATAACCTTAACTCAAAAAATCGTAACTCTTTCATTCAAAATGATCCAAGGGCAAACAAGATACCGTTGGAAAAATATTTCAAGATCTTTCAGGAAAAAATAAAAAAGAATTTTAGAAAAATGGTTTAAAGTTCAAAAACAATTTTTCAAGTCATGACTATAGTCTTATTAGGGTAAAATAGGAGATTATCGATTTTTCAGTTTTCTTAGGTCTAAACTTCGGCCATGGACATTTGAACCTCTGTGAAAGAAGGGAAAATAGCCAATTGACCATGAATCAACCTATTTACATAATCCCAGACAAGTTTGCGATGATAAAATAGCCCATTAACTATGTCATAAATATAAGGAGTTTTGGCCAAAAAGCAAGGCACAAACAAACTTGGAATAATAAGAGAAGCATTTTGTTTTTGGAAACAGAACATTTGGCCTCAGTAACCTTTGAATCCAAACATAAAAACTTGATTTTTCCCTAAGATTGGAAGATCAATGAATAAAAACCTTAAGTCCATGTTAATCCCTATTTATTGAGGTCAACATGGCCTTAACTTAAGGGTTTTGGAAAAATAGATTTTTTAGAAGCAACAAACAGACATATTAATGAGCATGTGATGAACTAAATAGGATATTTATCAAGAACAAACATAAGAAACATGTTTAAGCCAACAAAGATGACATTTTGGTATGTAATAAATGATAAAATCTAAGGAAATGATAAAAAAATATATGCATAGAGATAATAAGATACGTTTATAAAGACATGAAACATGGTATAAGTATGGAGGAAAATATTTTCATGACATGAACAAGTGCTGAAATTTTCAATGATAGCATAAAAACATGATTTTTAGGTAGGAAAAATGCATGAACATGTTAAAGTGTGCTTACAAAGGCATGAAACATACAATGAGCATGTAAGGAGAATGCTTTCATGACCTGAACAAAGTATGGAAATTTCATGACAGCATAAAAACATGATTTTTAGGCAAAAAATACATGAGTATACCAACATAAGTATATAGAGACAGAACATGACATGAACATAAAAGATGATGTTTCCATGACATAAACATAGGCTAGAGATTTCATAACAAAATAAAGACATGATTTTTAAGCATGAATGCATGACAAGGCTTCAAGGAAAATGCATGGAATCTATAAGGGGTCATGCTTGCATAAAAAGGTCATTAACATGGTAAAAATCATGAAAATGGCAAACAAATGAAGAAACAAGCTGAGAAAACATCAACAACAGATCTAGCAACTTTTCCTCCCAAAAGATAAAATTTTTCCAAGCAAAGATGTTGCTTTTGAAGTTTTTTCTTACTTGCTATAAGTTACTCAGAAGAAAAGCAAGCAAAAGTGCTTAAAATGGTGTTTTGAAGGTGTTTCATTTAGGTGGTATGGTAAGCTACGAAAATAGGAAATGCTTTCAGTTTTTATGGCTTAAGGATGTGTTTGAAGTGTGTGTTAGTGAATCCAAATGTCTACTAAGAATGTAGTGTTATATTGCCATATGAATAGTGAAGGCAAAATGTAAAAAGTAAGGGCATTTTGGAGTTTTGATTCATGTACCTCAAATATGGACAAGGTACTAAGCTTAGCTACCATTCGAATTCATTGGCTTACTTAGCAAAAGCAGTGGATCAAGGCCACTTGATGCAGCTAAGCCATGAGAAAGTCTAAAGTTGCCCTCTAACAAATTGACCTAAGTCATGAAAATGTCCTTAGTCATGGCTATTTGGGCCTCAAAAACCGTAATTGATCCAATCGCAAGTCTAATGCTAAGCCTTGGTATGAATTTGAATATTTTTCGTGCCAAAAACATGGTCCAATTCGTGTTTTAATCTCATGGTGTAAAGAGGTGAAAACAAATAAACTAGGCATTTTTGCCTTTGAGTATTAATATAAGGTTTCTTGCATCAATACCGGGAGCAAATTTTTACTCTAGCTATCAATATAATAAAGCTGGTATCGATACTTAGCCTTCTAGTATTAATACAAAGAGCCTTGTATCAATACTCAATGCATTTTTAGCTTTTGATCCTAAGACAATGAGCCTTGTATTGATCCTAAGCATAAAATTTTCCCACATATTAATACTATTTCGCCTGTATTGATACAAATTGATCCAAAATCATGATTTTCGCTTCAAAATAACCTGATGTTGATACCAAAGCCTCATTTACCATTATCATAGCCAAAAGTAAATACATGGCCTTTTGTATTGATACCAACAATGATTTTTAGGGTTTTGATGATATGGTAGCCATCGATACCCACTAATACAAATGCTTATTTTTTGCACCTTTGGATCCCTAGACAACCATCTTAGCTCAGAATGATGGATGACTACCTGTACTTGCTCAAATGACTTTGATGACACCTCGAATGGTGACCTTTGATCCCTTATTTTTTAATTTTTTAAATACAATCACCAAGTATTTCAAACCTTCTCCTAAAAAATTTTCCACCTAGAGCCATGTCGTCTAATAGTGCCTAACAACATAGCACCTGGCAATCATCCACCATTTTTTATTTTTAGTATTTTATACTATTACCATTCTATTAAGTCTTGAGATGCCAAAAATTAACCCGAACAAAATTGGTTGTCCACACAAGGCATTGACAAGAAGGGCATATGTAATCCTTCATGCATAAGATGTACGTAACTGATCTCATAAGTTGAAGTATATATATACTTGGGGACATCATATGGGTGCTTGTTATGAAACCAAGTTCACTAAACATTGTCATAATGTGGCTTGGATACGAATCCTAACTAGCCATACTTAAAAGGTGAAAAAAATTATGAAAATGCCTCTAGGTATACTTTCGATATGAAAGTATCCCAATACCCCTAATAGATGCTAAAATGATGTTAAAAGGCTAAGTGAATCCTAAACATTCACCTCTGGCATAAAAGTAGTTACTATTTATGACAATTTTAAAAAGTTATTAAAATGCACTTAGGGTTTATCTTCAACGTGAAAGGATCTCGGTATCCTAATGGACACTAAAATGATCTTAAA
>JBBYHO010332838.1:0-29091 GCA_038382025.1 Adansonia gregorii | reverse complement strand
TTTTAGCATCCATAACATTTTCTTGTCAAAGTGCATAACATTTTCTTTGTCTAGGCCATTAGTAAAATTAGCATCCCAATTCATGTTATATGCCATCCCCTTGTATGTTTGTTGTCAAATGCATGTTTGATGGCTGTTAAAAACTGATTTTTGAAAACCCACCAAGCCAAGCATGTTAACCTCACCAATGAGGATTAGCATAGACTTAGCATATTTCTTAAAGCTAGCAAAATATCTTGGGGAAAATTAAGATTTCTAGATTTGGAATCTTGGTTCAACAAGCTTAAATCTTCTGATTTTAAAATGAAAATAGTCTTACAATTATTCCTTAAATGTTTGTGCCTTTTTTTTTTGAGTCAAAACCTTGAATGGTATGACCAACGGGCTGTTTCATCATCCCAAACTACTCCAAGGCTGTGCAAATGAGTTCGTGATGCTCATGCCACTTGTTCCCTTCAGTCATAGACATTCAAACGTCAATGACTCGAGTTTGGACCCGTAGACATAAAAAATGAGAAGTATCCCCTGCTTTGCCTTGTCCCTCACGGGCAGCACTGCTGTTACAAATTGAAAAATCATTTTAAAATCCCAAACGATTTTCAGTGAATTTTATTTTATTTTTCTCAGAAAGTGTGTCAAAATACCTTTAAAACGAGGTCTTGTTCATCTCCAGATCAGTCCGGATGAGAAAGTTATGATTTTTCAAAGCTAAACTGTCCAGAACCTCTGGAGTCCGAACATGTATTCTGGTTGGGCATTTCAGACCCACTAAATGATTTTTCCAAATTTTTCAAACATTTTTCTTAAAATGTCCATGAAATTCCCTTTTCAGAAAGGTATCACTTGCAATTTTCTGATACCAAATAAGTCCGGAATGATTTTTCAAAATTTGACACACCTTGTTCATCGTATGCTCTGCCAGCAGCAAAGTTGATCCAAATTTGAAAATTGATTCCCCCATAAGGTTTCTTTTTAGGGTAGTGGAATATTTTGAGGGTGACCCTCATCAAGTCACCTTTCTAACGATGTCATGTCTACCTTCTAAATCCTTCAAATCAATTTAGAATAAATTCAGAAATCAAGATAGCATGATGCTATCCCCTGTTTTGGGTTTTGGTCAAAATCGAGTTTTTTTCCCAAATTTCATCTCGAGACATTCGAATGTCTCTATGTCAACCCGATCAGATTCAAGAACATGTTTTGACCTCCTATTGGCTCATTTCAAGGCACAAACATATTTTACATCTTTATCATCCTCATTCACATTAAATCTTTTTGCCAAAAATTGTCGAATGCTCACCAATTTTCTAAATCATGAAGTTTTGTCATCCACGCTGATACTCCAATCCCGCCTTTTCGAGGGGACACTTCAACCCTGTTTTTCAAAATTTTCAAAGTAAAAATCTTCCTTTGTCAAAATTATTTGTCACCCATGGGGATACTCCAACCCCATCTTTTCGAAGGGATACTCCAACCTTGTTTTTTAATTACAATTAATTTTTTCTCCTTCTCAGACTTCTATGAATATGTCAAATAAACCTTGTTTAATCAAGTAACCTAGATGTATCTCAAAAATTGTTGATTCGGTTATTCTTAGATAATCGATGCCAATAGTGAGATAAATTCCAATAGTCCACCCATTTTCTTTATCATTGCATTAAATGATCCACGTTATGTTATTTCATTAATTGCCTTGTTAACATGATTTCTTTGTGATGATTATGTGCATTCATATTTTCAAATTGTTTCAAATAAAATTAAAGGTAATGTTCCACATGGGTATCTCTCTAGTGCCCAAAGTGGAACATTCCATTTTCAAAGTAAAATTCAAAGGTCATTTTTATCGAAAATCTCTATATTCCCTATCTCTCTGGGGCGTATATGAGATTAAATCTTTTTCATCAAAACCTAGATCATTTCTATAAGATTCATGCATTTGAAAAGGGTTAAATCGAAATAATGACCAACTAAGATCGAAAGAATCAAAATCGAGAAAGACATAGCTGGTAAGGTACCGATTTTGGGCGTCGTGAAGAGGTTCATACCTTATCTCGTGTAACCAACTCCCAAACCCAAATGGTGAATCTTTGCATTACGTAGACCACGGGATCGATGTTTTGAGTTTTGTAACTCAGAACATAGGTTTCAATAGGCATCCGATCATGCCTAGCTCGAAATGATCGGTGGCGACTCCAAGCGTTGGCCATTTCGTAATGGTCATCCGAGACCAATAAGATGAGTGATTCGTCTTATGGTCCCCCTCACTGTATCATAAGTTGAGAATCTATACATTCTTATTCTCATCACATCGCGAAAAAAAAGTCTCGATCAAGGAGACATTTTCTAAGTCAGGAATATATTTTAAGTCATAGCACCCATAAATCCGCGAGGATCCACCCCAGGATACATTGCGACAATAAACAACTATTTTAATGGCCTAAAGTCTACTCACTATGGATAAACATCAAATTACTATTGCTTTTATTATTTCTCTTGAAGCAAATATGTTACTCATTGAAGTAAATCTTCATGAAGATATAAATCAATTGAATAAAAATAAAACACAATCAATTTACCAATTTCCTTGCCTTTAGAGCAATTATGCTAATAATGTGTTGTAAAATTGGTGGAAATTGATTAACCTAGTGGCTTGCAAACAAAGCAACGATAAATGCATTTATAAGAAAGAGACAATGGCATAAAGATAGAGACAAGACTACTTTTCGTATTCAATTCAATGTAGGTACAGTAAGAATGTTTTGACCTTTATATAGGCATCAAACTAAGTCTGTATTGATTGTATAGAATCAAATTATGGAGATTACAATCCTGCAATCTTAATCAGAATATTAAGAAATCTTGAGTTATGGTAAGCCTAATATTTCATAACACCCATCATTTTTTCTCTTTATTTTTTTCTTAGGTTGTTTTGCTTTTTTTTCTTTTTCAACCATGGCCTCATTTCCAATCTACAAAAGTAATATTGTTGACTCTCCTTTAACCAATCTTTAAATTTTCATTATTATATCTCTTTTTTCATATTATTTGTTATAAAGGTTATTCTTTTAGCTAAAAAAGTTCATTTTTTCAATCGAGTTTTGCTTATTTATTTAAAATACTTAATGGCTTATTATTTAAAATAGAAAATCATAACTTTTGTATGTTGTTAGTCAACACTTTTGCATAGGTAGCATTTTGACAGCTATAAAAAAAAACAAGTGGCTGTAAGGTGGCCTGCTTGGTTGGTTGCAGTGGAAGAGGAAGCACTAAAAATATGGATACTATGGCATATAGACTAATTTGAGAAGTTGGACAAAGTAATTATTCTCTTACTTAATTCAATTCTTTGCTTAGGGTGTTATTCGTTGTGTATGTTGGGTGTTTATGTTGTAAATATCATTAATAATTTCATTATTTGATTTATCAATTAATTTTTAAGTAAATCCGTTTTAGTTTTTCCATTGACCTCAAACAATGATCATCTTGCTTTAAATCAAATCCAATAAATGAAAATAGTATCAATTTATAATTAAAAGAAAATTTTCCTTAAAATCTAATAATATACTTTTAATCAACACTAAGGCATCTTGAAATTTTATCATTCTCCCTTCCTCTTACAGCATGTTATATTGGTGACTTTTTGATGTTTAATTGTGATAATGAAATTTAAGGTAGATTTTTAGAATTCTTCATGTTTTGTTATTATAGAGTTGAATTTGCTGAAATATAATAATGCAAATATATTTTGTTAAGCATACTTATAGCTATCCTATATGTACATACTTTTATATGTAATATATCTGGGCTCGCTTTTCTAAAGTTTTGCTTTATAAACTTGTTATTGTAGAGTAGTTCTGAATTATTTAGGAGTTATTGATTGGGTTTTAGAATTAAATTTATGATATGTAGATAATTTATAGTCATATGTACATATATTTTTATATTTATAAGTACAAATAGGTCAAGCATTTATGATGCGTACATATAGGTTATAGTTATATGTACATGTAATTACATACTAGTTGAGATTGAGTGTTGCATTATTGCATATCCTTTTGTTGCACACATAGGGTAGATTTGCATTTTAGCGTATATTCGTAAGGTAGAGACTTTACTTTACCAGGAACCCTATTAGAAGCGTAGGTTTCAAAAACCTTCCTTTAGTAATGATTCTATATGATGAAACCTCGAGGAAGAGAAAAGAAATGATGTCTCTTCGAATCCACAGAGAAGTGGCATTGAAATCCACAGGTGCCATAATTCTTTTCTCTAGGGAAAAAAAAACGACACCAAGGTTTAATTAGCATACACTAAGGATGGAAAAATAAGATTTAAATGCCTAGGACAAAAGTATTACCAGCTCTTATTTTAATTGCACTTAAGTCCCTCATTTTTGAAGTATATTAAAAAGTTCTAAGTAACTTTTACTTTTTTAGTAATTTAAGCCAAGTCTCTTTTTAGTACTACAAAGTCACGTTTGTGTGTGACCCATTAAGCCTTTGTGATGTAGGTTATGGTAATGTCCTGCCATCATAATAGGTATGCTAGACTTAAAAATATTGGTATGGTAAATGAGAAAAAAGTGTTTCTTGTTTTAAGATTAGGGTGCTCGTCGAATGCATAGCTCATCCAACTAATCTCATTTAGCCACTAAGAAATAGCTGAAGAATGGAGTCGCTATCGATATTTAGTCTAAGTGTGATTGGAAACCTATTCAAATTAATCTTTTGAGTTTCAAAACTCAGAACTAGGCTCAGGAGTCAATTATTTGTAAGGAAGGATTATCACTTCTGAAGTGCCCTAAACAAGACTATCTTGACAAATATTTTCTTGGTTTCAATTTTTCTTGGTTTTAATTGTCATTATTTAGTATAATCTCCTTTTATGTTTAAATGAAGTCTTTAAAAATGAGAAATTTAGGCTTTTGCATAAATTTAGGTTCTACTACATTTTCAACCGATGAAGGAAGCAAAACATGAAGTTTTTGTTAAAATGGATCTTTGAGTTAAATTTAAAAAGGATGTTTCAGATTAGGGACCTCAGAGCCACACTATAAAACATTAACTTGATGATTTTTTAAAAATATTTACTTTATTATCATAAATGCATCATTATGACCAATAAAAGAAATGTGTTGGTAACATATCAACATTAAAATAAATATGACATGAAATAAAATAAAATAAAAGCATAGAAGAAAGAGGGTTCGTCAAAAATGTATCTTGCTTATTATGAATTACCTAAAATAACCTACTGACAACTTGGTGATGAGTTTGGACCCAAAGGGCTGATTAAGGCATGAAAACTGAAGGTTGGTTGAAAAAACGAAAAAAGTCTAAGAGAGAGAAATTTTTGTTGTCTTAAGGGGATTTCGAAAATGAGGTTAAAAGATCCAGATTAATGAAAAATTCAATGATCATTAAAAAAAATGAGGTATTTTCAGTAGTCTAGTGAGACCTATGCATGACTTTTGATCCTATTTTGGCACTAAGCAAACTCATCTTTAGGCATCCAAATGCCTCAAATGAGTGAACATGACGGGATAGCATTACGCTATTGAGTTTCCCAAATTTATTCTAGAATCATTCAGACCTTAAACTAAATAAATGATATGAAGTTGGAAAGATAATTTAATTAGGTCACTTGAGAATAGTTATAAATTCCCAAAAAATCTCTTTCTAGGAGAAAATATTTTTTAAATTCAGACTTGGTCTGGCACTTACAGCTGGTATAGGGGAATTGGTGTAGCAAACTTTAAAAATCACCTCCAATTCATTCGGACTCAGAAAGTCACAAACATTATATCCCCAAAAGTATGATATGATGAAGTTAAAGGGAAAATTATTTGAAAAATAGCAAAAAATCTTTTATAGGGTCAAAACGATTCATGTTGGGCATTGACCATTAGGTTCAAGGATTCCAAACAATGTGCAATTGAAAAATCATAGCTCCCTCATCTGAACTCCGAATAAGGCAAACAAAAGTCTCTTGGAAAGATAATTCAATTTTTTTAAGGGAAAATCCCAAAGAAATTAGAAAAACTTTTAAGGCTCGAAAATAATTTTTTAAAATAACATACTGTTGTTTTCATTAGTAAAATGGGGAATTTATGGTTTTTGAGTTACCTAAGCTCGAATTATGTTTCGAACATGCAAATGTCTAATCTTGGGGTCCATGATAGTGGATTAATAAGTTCATTCTAAGTCCTCAGGTTAATGGGGCACTGAATGACCTAGTAACCTTGCCATTCATCAGAAGATCATAACGCTAGTAATCGAGGCAATAGATCAAGGTGTTTAAAAACTCAATTAAAGAGGTTAAAAATGAAATGTGTTCTATGCTTTTCAACCACAAATCCAAGCATTAAATGCTGAATTTACCCAAGTTTGATGGCATCAAGTGGTTGAGAACATAAGTCATGATTAATACATCATTTTGGATCTTAGGGTCCATTCTAAAAATTCTATCTACATTCATTGAAAGCAAATATATCATCAAACATTTTATGAACAAAAACTGCATGTGCAAGGTATCTAAACATCAAGGCAAGGCATAGCACTCATATAAAGTCATTTTATCAATTATATCATCATCTAAGCATAAGAAATGACATGAATAAATCATGAAATGCAAGATAAGCATAGATAGCATGAATCATGAATTAAACAAAACACCAAAGCATGGACACGAAGGCTAGTGAATCTTAGAGCATGGAAGGTGAAAGATTTTTTTTCATGAAAATGCATCAAAAACTCCTCAATCACATTATCAAACTTGTTTGAGTCAAATGGAAATATATAAAGCCTAAAGGGACATGGCCAATATAGAGGCTTACTAAATGGAATGCGCACACTTAAAAAATCAAAATAAATAGAGAAAGAATAAGTGTACTAAGATATTTAATCTTCTAAGCTTGTCTCTATTTTCCTTAATCTTCTTTTGATTTTTCCTTGCTTGCTCTTTTACCTAGAAATTTTTTGGTAGCTAAGGTTTTTTGCCTTAAAATATCCCCTCATATTTTGGTTTATGCTTTCATAATTTGATTAGCTAAGGAACCCTGGTATCTGGGCTAGGAAAGCCTCTTATTGTACAATCAAGTAATAAATTCATGATTATTTCAAAAATGCCAATTTTGGTCGGCAAAATTGCCCTAGCCCAGACTTGATTTTCTCATGAAATTATCATCCAAATCTATCACCTTTTGTTTATTGTGCCTTTGGGATTTTAAATGAAAAAATGACCTAACAACACTTAGATGAAATATTGCACAAATAAATAATTTAAATTGCTAAATCAATTTAATTTCATCTAAAATTAATCTCACATGGCATGGCCTAAAATGAAGTGATTTTTAGAGCCATAATTATAGAAACATTTGTTAAAAATATTAATGGTAAACTCATAGCAAAATGCTATAAATTAACCAAATTTACACTAAGGTATTGATACAGTAGGGTAATGTGTTGATACCTTAGTGCCCTAAAACCAAGTTTAGCTATTGCAAAAATGTATCAATACTTTGACATGATGTATTGAAACACACTTTAAGACTTGAAAATTTGGAATATTAGAGCCAATGTATCAATACCCTAACATAAGGTATTGATAAATTTGATGAATTTTGTATCCTTTACTCCATTTTGGCTCTCCAATCATTTTACTTTACATTGAGATGACAAATGTTAAACTCGAGCATAGGCAAATAGCCTGGGTGATGGTTTGCTATACTTGCATAAAGGCCTAGACAAAAATAGGTGTATACATCAGCAATAAATATAAATTATTCAACTAAGAACATTTATAATTTATAGACCAATATTGGCATTTACCAATGCATCCTTCCAACACGCAAGAAAAGTTAAAATTTGTTTTGACAAGCTTTTAATGTATAGTGTCTCAATGTATAGCAGTCTTTTCATCATAAATCCTGGATAAGGTTAGAGCATGGTTTAGTATTTACTCTACTCTTAACCCTTTCTGTATTAGAACTACAACCTATATATATTAACTTCACAATCAATATTGCCTTGGTCAAAGACTTTAAGTTAACAGGAGCTAGGAACAAGTGAGAGATGTCCCTTCATATCACTTAAGGTAATGAATCTTCTCTAGACCATTCATCTATTAGCATATACCTTAGAGTGAATCAGTTTAGATAAGGCATATATAGATTAATAATGTAAACCAATCACTTAATTTAGTGATTTTCCTTCACATTAATAGCATGACTAATAATCATGAACTATTAATTAAATGAAGCCCATATAGCATATTTTGCCTAGCAAATAAATTGTAATGAGTTAAACTTATAGGATCCTTATGCATCAAAGACATGTTTCTAAAAACATTCCCGATCATTGTATTGCCGAGATATGGCATTGGCAATACTCAAAGACTATTATACCTTCTTACTTATGCAATTAGCAACCAATCTCATAGGTAGAAGTACTATGAATACTTTGGATGGCATGGGTTGAAGTTAGTAACCATATGCTGCAAGAATGAATACGGATGGATACATGAGTAGGCACTAAAGCATGTTCATGGTCTTTCTAGGATATTTGGTGAAAAGACTAAATTACACTGATAAGTTGGTTACTAAAAAGTTTCTTCAAGTTCATCATTGACTCTTTAACATTTAGGTGGTCATGATGGGTTGCTAGATCTTGCTTTCGCTATCTAGTTAATGAGAATAATTATGTTCATTGCCAACATGTTGAGAACTTAATGGGTCACATGCAATGGGATAGTTTTGTTAAATTAAACATGGGATTTGATTAAGTTAGACTTAATTGAATGAATAGTTAAATGTGGAGGACTTAATTGAAAAGTTTAATTAAGAAAGATTAAGACATAATTAGGATTTAAGAAATCCAAATTTGAATGTCTTAACATTATAAAGAGGATATGAATTGTCTTATAAAAATAATAATTTCTTAGCTGAATTACTTTGGGATAAGTTGAAAAAGTTTCACTTGTTGAAAGAATTTAATTAAAGAATCAAATTATTGATTCTTAAACAATGGGTTATATGAGCATCATGCTTTAATTCTGATTAATGTTACATAATAATGTTGATTAAAGACTTGCAAGTGTGAAATGTTCCACTTGGGCAACAAATTTTAATTAAAAATTAAATTGAGTTAATAAATCTTGTTATGGCCGAACTATTGCATGGATAAAGAATGGGTTTCGTGGACCATTCTTGATCACATATTCACTAAGGTAAATTGGCCCAAAGACACTAAGAATGGCCTAACTATAGGCACCAAATTTCATCTAGGCCCCCATTTTATAGTCCTATTTATCCGAGACTAAGAACACAACAGCTGCCCTGACAGAGGTTGACCTTTTCCAGGTGGATTGTGCATCTTCTAGACCTAATCATTCATGCTTAAATACCAATACATGTGATGGAAAACGTACCATTTCAAAGGTTGTATAGAATAAATCTTAGATAAAAAGGATAATTTTCCCTATCGAATTTTGAAATTCATTTTTGCAAATGATATCATGGTCAAATGTCATATTTTTATGAATTTTTGAGATTTTTTTGTAAAATTATGAAAATCAATTATCGTATATTTGTACCGACAGTCATGTAGTATTTATGCCGATGCTTACCCAAAAAATAAAAAATATTCAATAAAAAATCTACATTGGCATTTTATATCATGAGGTGTTAGGTTGTCAAATTTATTTATTAAATTTAAATTTTTCACAGTATAGCGAGTGTCATGCTCGTAAAATTTTTCAATAAACATTTGCTTTGGATTTTAGATTTTCATCTTTATTGTTTTAAAAATTCGTATCTTGAATAATATGTTTAATTTAACTAGCTTTTATAAATATTTGAACGTATTTTTTAGAATTCTCTTGGTTTCAAAACACGAACTTTTTCTTATTTATAAAATTTTTTAGAATTTAAAGTTTTCAAAGTTTTCATATATTTTAATAAAATAGCTTGAATATAGATTTTTGAAATTCCAATTCGTTAAGTATTAATTTTCTTCCATAAAGTCCTTTTTTCTTGTAAAATTTTACAAGTTTAGAATTGTGAATTGCCTTTTTTTACACATAAAATTGTTCAAAATTTCCTTTTGAAATTTTTATATTGAGACTTTATTATTTTATTTTTAATGGCTAAAATTTATTTTTTCCATTTCATGGGCCTTAAGGCTCTGTAACGTTTTTAATAAGCCCAATAAGCCCATTTTTTGTTTATAACAAGCCCAAAAATCCTATTTTGATTAAATTTTTAATTAAAATATTATGTGAAATTTTACTCCATGAGTATATAATTTTTAATTTTTTATAATTTAGTCCATATAATTTGTTTTTATCCAACTTAGATATTTTTATCTCTAAATTCTAGATGATAATGTTATGCATGAGGAATCATGCAAAATGATAAAAATGAATTAATAAAGCTTTATCAAAAAGCCAAAAAAATCTAATAAGGTAACAAAAATCAAAAAAATTAAAAAAATTAAGAAATGGTTTTTCCCCATTAAAAATAAAGGGGAGATGTTCATTTGGGAATCTAATCCATTTATAGAAAAAATCATTAAGAAAACACCAAAATTTTCTATGTTTATAAGCTTTTTAAGGTCATATCTCTTCTAAAATCTTTAATTTTGTTTATTTCATTAAATTTTCTTCCTTTTAGTGAGCCAAAACCATGCTCGCTCCCATAGATTTTCATTCATGTTGAAAGGCCAAGTATGAAGGTTATGATCAAAGCTTAGTGATTTAACTGTTTAATTTTATTTCTACTAGTAATAACTTAATTTTCATTATGAAAATATATATTTGCTTTGGAAATAATGTTGGGATGTTGTGTATATAATTTTTTGTTATTTTCCTGGGTGTTTTTATGATGATTCATGATGAAATATGTTGATATATTTATTAATTTTAGTGATTTCATGCATATTTAAGCCTAATAAAATTTAAGACATATTTATGTTGATATTGATGAAATTACATGAAGAAAAAATTATTTTTGGATGTTATTGGTGTTGGCTGAATTTGATAATATGTTTAGAATAGCTTTTATGCTTGATTTGATGTTATTTTGGACTATTTTATAAAGTTTAAAACTTGCAGGGACCAAAAAATAATTCTACAAAAAATTTAAAGGCCTTGGAAAGTTATTTCCCTTGTTGGCCGTATCATATGAGTGTTTATTTATAAGGTTTTTGATATTTTTAGGCTATTTTGTAAATATGGACATTTTAGGGACTAAATTGTAAAAAATGAAATTTTTTGTCAAAGGCATCCATTCTTGGTTGAATGCTTCTTGTGAGTTTTAATATGACTTACATTATTTTTGAATGTGTTTGATGTTAATTTTGAGTTTAACTCATATAGGGACTAAATAACAAAAGTTGCAAAAAATTTTCGAAGGCTGTATAAGCTTGGCCAAATGTTTGGTGAAACCCTTAGGAGTGTTTCCATGTATATTTTGATAGGGTTAAGTATGTTTCATGCATTTCTAGGCTTTTGGTACCTTTTTGCAATTTTGAAAAGTTTAGGGACTTGTTTGCAATAAGGTGAAAAAATTATTCCAAGGCCAAAGGTGTTTGGATAAATGGTTTTGGTAATATTTGGAATATTTTCCATATTGATTTTAACGTATTTGATGTGTGATTGTGTGTTTATCTCATGTAGAGACCAAATTATAAAATTAGAAAGTTTAGTACCGTTTAGGTAAAGCTTTCCATTGTAGGATTAAAAAGGTCAATTTTATCTTGAATTACCTATTTGGGGTATTTTGGTTATTGTAGGAATAATTCTAGCATTTTTAACTATTTTAAGGTTCAAATGTAATTTTGAGAAATTAAGGACCTATTAGTAATTTTTACATTTTAGGTCACTTCTGATATCCAAATTATCCATTTAGGGCATAATTGTCATTTCGTATCATTATCAAATCCTTCAAAGTTACCAAGATGCTTTCATGACGAAGATAGTACTTAAGGGTATTTTAGTAATTTTATATTAAAATGGAGTCCTATGTAGCCATCAGGATTTTTTCATGACAAAGGTGTGGATTAGGGATAATAGGTTCATCTTTTATAATCATTTTTGAGTCTTTTAAGGTTACTGAGATCCTTTCACATTGAAAGCATACCCTAAAGACGTTTTAGTAATTTACATTAGCACCGAGTCCTATATGATCACCACGATGCTTTTATGCCAAAGGTGCAAAATAGGAATATGTTCATTCTTTTACGATGTCTTCAAGTCTTTTAGGTTACTAGGATACTCTCATACCTTAGGGATATTTTAGTAATTTATCCTAAAATTGAGTCCAAGTTACTAGGATACATTTATGTCAATTGTATACTTTAAAAGATATTTTGGTCTTTTTGACCAAATTCTAGTCTTTGGATTCCAGTTTCATATATATAGTTGGAACCAAGTCTTTAGGTATTTTTTATTATTATATTTTAATAAAACTAGAGGTTTTAAAATTTAGACAATATCTTTAAGTTAAAGCAGTATGTGAAATTTCTCCCAACATATGAGAGGGATTTTATGGATTATTTCAATAATCAAATATCCTTTTTAAAATGAAAATCAAGATTTTTAAATTTTTTTGAAAATAAAACTTTTCATATTCCTTCAATCCTCTGATGGGGCATGTAAGATATTTTGATTATTAAAATAAAATCTTTCATATTCATTTGATCTTCTAGTGGGGTATGGAAGAATTTTTACCTTTCATATTCCTCCAACTCTTCGGTCAGGTATGGAAGATATTTTAATTTTCAAAATTATTAAAAATTAGGTTTTCTTATGTGGAATAATAAATTTGTTTTATAAAATTTCATATGAGAATTATAATTAAATGTCAGATAATGAAATCGAATAAAAATCAAATTTTAAGTTAACATATAATTATTACGTACCAATTTATGAGCATCACATAAGGGTCAATTTTTACTTGTGATTATGACCGACTCTACACCCTTTCATATGACCTTGGCATTAGTGCAGGCCTCAGAATTTTTTTAAGGTTTCATAACCTTCAACATAGACTCTGATAGTGACCAACCCATCTAGCCCAAAATAGATTGTATAGGGACTCCAAAATAAATGGTCATTCATAACGACTATTTAGGGTTAAGTTGAGTGAATGATTCATCTAGGCAACCCGATCCCTGAAAATAATAATAATAATAATAATATGGCCCCTAAAAATAAAAAATAATATATCTAATATTGATATATAGATATCTATTTATCAACGAAGATTACACCTGCCTTTTAAGTTCGGTTGATCTGAATTTTTATGTCTACCATGTTGCAACACTAACAAGGAGTAAAATAGTTTTACTTCATTATTGATCTTTAATATTGATTAAAGAAACTTGTTTCCAAGCTTAAGTAGTGGTCCAACTTAGTAAATATGAATTTGGGCTAATCTTTAATTATATATATGATTTATGATATATAATATACGAGTTAAAAGATTAAATAATCTTGAAATCTTGAAAACTCTAAAGTTAAAAGGACATGGTAATTTTTATTAGAAAAAAAAAAAGAGCCTAGCAGTTACTAGCACTTTGTTGTTGAAAACCCGACAATGTAATTAAATACACCTTCCTTTGTTCTTGCTTCTTCATTTTTCATGATCTATGGTGACCTAGAATTATTCTAGAGTTATTATGGCCAAATAGAAAAATCAAGAAACCCTGTAATTGTTGCATTTAAGGTTTTTTCTCTTTTTTATTTACCTTAAATTATGTTAGCCCTTTTTCTTGGGGAAAAATCAAAAAATTTAATTCTTGGATAATGATCCCGAAAGATCAACTTGCCAGCACAAGTAAACCACTGTACCTCTTAAAGGCTTCAATATTCATTCGCATGGATCACCATTAGAGGAAAGACACTTGTGCTTCTCTTGGCCTTAGAGAAATTTTGATGTGACCATGCCGTTGAGATCATGCAAGGAATGACACACTCAGAGTTATAAGTCTCTTGTAGGTATGATTTCTATTAGATTTATGAATTTTAAATTGTTAATATGACCACATTTATATCTCAGCCTAAGATCCTGCAAAATTTTGGGTATTTCTTATTTAATTCTGCTACACATATTTTATTGTATATTTATTTTTTATTCCTATTTCAATGTGCATGAGCCTGAACTTTTAGATAACATCCATCTTTAGTATGCTTTATGTCATACACAAAACCACTTTACCTTAGGCATCCATCAAAGTGGATCCGACCATAATGATCTCTAAGCATGAGAATTCACATATAAGGAGGCATAGTGTCACAAGTCTAAGTATTACTTACACTTCTGGCATATAAAATTATTTTCATAGACACTTGTGTGATATACCACATGAAACTCTCATAGCAGGTTATGTTTAGCAACTTATTACTACAACAAGCACCTATATACCTAAGTATCTTTGAACTTCAACGCATAAGACTAGTTGCATGCATCATATACATGAAGGCTTGACATATATTAGTCTTTGTGCATTGTCAATACCTTATCTTGATAATACAATACCAAGAATAGTTTTAGAAACATAGCTTTGATGCCTAAAAATCTCACTATTGTAACCTTTTACAATTCTTTTACAAGGCCAATATGTTTCATGGGCTTTATCTTCATAAGACAAGAATAACAATTATCCTAAAGCTTATGGATAAAGAAATACCACATTTACATTAATAGTCAATAAAATATGTAACATGAAAATACAAAATCGCTCATGCGTTACAAGCAAATGGGATTGGCTTGCAAGGCTAACACTAACATTACAGCTTGATCCATCATGGTCTAATGGTGGATACTTGATGCCTTAAATTTTTCAAAGCTATGTATAAGGTGCATAGTTATTATAATTAGGACTTTTTTGTGTAGTTTAAGATTTAATTGATGTGCAAAAGTCCTATATAGTTTACACCTTTGTATTATATCAATGTATATAACATCAATAAACATTTTTATATGAATGAATTTCATATTTTAAGTTTCTTTGCATAGTGGTTAATTTCAACATTTTTGGCCTAAAGGATTGGTTCATGTATTTAAGGTGATGAACCAACCCTTAGAAAAAAGAGTTGATTCTTTTTGCCAATAGCACTAATTTAAAAAAGGTGAACAACTCCTAGCATCAAGGAACCAACTCTTTCGGAGAAAATTACATAACTTTAAGGAGATGAACCAACCCTAACATAAAGGAACCAACTCTTTATAGGAAAAATGCAAAGTTTCAGGAAATTAACTGGCTCCCTAGCATAAAAGAATCTCCTTAGAGGAAAATTGCACAAGAGTAAGGAGATGAATTGACCCCTAACATAGATTTTCTACTAGATATTGCCAAAAAATCTAATACTTCCAAATATCTATTTTCTACTAGGTATGATAAAAAAAATCTTATATTTCCAGTCATGGATCAATTACAACCAAGTTTTAAACAACAATAAAACCATATTACAACTATATAGCTCTAGTTTCATAACAACCATAAAACTTAGCTTAAAAATCTATTCAAACAAATATAAATATTAAACATAAAGTTCAATTACAGCTTTACTGTCACAAATTGAGCAATAATTTGGCCATAAACTTGACTATGATGGTGAAGGAAGATGTAAACTCAGATATCAACTAAGGCTTTATTTGGATTCCATCTCACCAAAGGTGAGATGGAATCCTAGGGATATATTCCCTTGACAACCATTTATTTCCTATTTGGGACACAAATGGCGTGGCACGGTGGAGTAAGTCCACCATGCCGTAGGCTTTAAATCCCACTATAGCTTAAAGCTCCCATGGGGAAAAGGCACCCATACTTTTACTGTTCAACGCCTGTAGGTTGATTTTTATTTTAATTGAAGAAAATATATAATAAAATTGATTATTATATAATAGTTACATAATAAATATGTAATAAACATGCTTTATTTTATATAATATATATAATTAATAAGAATTAATTAAAAATAAATAGTTATATGAATAATATAAATAAATACAAAAATATTATTTTATATATTTTATTATTTTTAATTAATATTATTAAAATTATTCCTTTAAATGAATATAATTTTAAATAATTTTTATTATTTATTAATTTCATAAATATTAGATAACTAAAATTTTCATTATATGTATCTACACATTTTAATCTAATATCTTTAATTATCATTCTCTTCTTACAATAATTCACTTTTCTGCCACTACTGCACTTGAATCCAAATATATATCACACCACTAATTTTAATCTCACCGTTATAATAACTAATCTCACTACCATTGCTATTTTTAATCTAACTAGAGCCAATCAATCACTTGTCCAAATGGATCTTAAATGCATGAACTCCTGACAGGTGTTACCATAAAACCTACAACAATAACATGATCATGATATCCATAATTGGATAAGGAATGTGGCCTTATAGATAGAAGCAAAGTATAAAGCCAGTCGTTATAATAGTAAATAAAGCTATAAAACATTTGGATATAGTAGATAATTGAAACAACTTATCACAATTGTATAATATACTATACAACTAGTTGATGTTAGCTATGTATATTTCTTATTTCTTTATGTGCTTTTGAAAATAAACACTAACATTATGTATATATCATAATAATTGAATGTATATATATAAAATCTATAGTATGTACATATGACATAACAATATGCATACATGACTATAACTAAATATACATATAATTATAACTGAATGTATATATCAAATAACAGTATGTACATATCACTATAATAGTATGCATATATTACAATAGCATAATGTACATATCATGATAACAGTGTGTAAATATGATAATAATTGCCTAACCCTAACTCAATCCCTTCACTAAAAGAACTAACCCCTTTACAAAGAGAACAAGTCCTTTCACTAAAAAAATTACCCCTTTAACCTTAACTCAATCTTTTCATTGAGGGAACCAATCCTTTCACAAAGAAAAGTAATCCATTTACAAAGAAACCCAACCCTTTCACAAATGGAAACAACTTTTTACTAAGAGAACCAACCCTTTTACCAAGGGAAACAACCTCTACCTTAAGGGAACTAACCAATTCCTAAAGATAATCAATCCTTTCACTATGTGAACTTACCCTTTCATTAAGGAAACCAACCCTTTTAAAAAAATATGGTCACTTATGTGAACATAAAAATATAACATTATGTAACTAAATATATATTATAGAAGCATAACGTATGACTGTTTTAGTATTATAGACATATGGCTAAACTTAATATACATATAACTATAACCATATGACTATTATATATGACTAGAATTGAGTGTATATAGCCCTAAACCTCGACCATAATACCTCCATACAACTTTGTTGTAAATGATTAAAAACTAACAATTTGATAAGAAATTCTTTAATAAAATAAGCTTACTTATATGTATATATAGCTATAGTATAACTCTATGTACATTTTTATATATATGACAAATTTTATGGAATGTATGCCAAAATGCAAACATGTAATTCTATCCTATGGGTGCAACAAAAATATATGCCAAAATGCAACATTAAATTTCAACTAGCATGTACATATTACTCTAAACTATATGCATATATCATAAATACATGAGTTATATGTATATATAACTATAAAAATATATTTACATATGCTCTAACAGTATGTACATATCATAAATTTAACTCTAAAAACCAATCAACTACTCTCCAAATCATTCAAAACTACTCTATAATAAGAAATTTACTAAGAAAAACTTTAAACAAGCAAGCCACCATATATGTACATATAAAAATAGTACATATAAGATAGCTATATGTACACTAAACGAAAATATATGTGCACTTTTGTATTGCAACAAATTCAATTCTAAACCCCAGTAAATTACTTCATAAATCATTCAAAACTACTCTACAATAATAAGACATGTTGAATTCTAAAAAACTACATAAAGTTTCATTACACAATTACATATCCAAAAGTCACTAATAGAATAAGGTATAAGAGTGGAGGAGTATGACAAAGTACATCAAGATGCCTTAATGTTGATTAAAAGTATATCATTGGATTTAAAAGGAATTTTTTTTCTAATTGTAATTGATACTGTTTTGATTTATTGAATTTGATTTAGAGAAAGTTAAACTTAGTTTTAGGTCAATGCAAAGACTTAACGGCATCTACTTAACTAACAAGTAAAATAAAGAAATTATCAATGATATTTGCAACATAAGCAACAAGCATACATAATGAACAACACCTTAAGCAAAGAACTAAATTAAGTAAGAGAATAATTACTTTATCTAACTTGTCAAATTAGTTTAAATGTCATGGTACCACCCACTGGGTTCTTCTTTTGCCATTACAGCTAACAAAAGAGGCCACCCTACTGCCACCTACTTTTTTTTTATAGCTATCAGAATGCCACCTATTCTGGGTGTTGATTAATAGCATATGATGGATATGGTTTCTTATGTTAAAAAACAACCCATTAAGTATTTTAAATAAATAATCAATACCTAGAATAAAAAAGTGAACCTTTTTACCTAAAATGTGATAAAAAATAAAGAGATGTGATGATAAAAATTTAAAGATAAGTTAAAAAGAGTCAAAATTTTACATTGGAGATAAGGCCGTTGTTGAAGAAGAGAGAAGCAAACCTAACCTAAAAAAAAATTTTGAGAGAAAAAGTAATGGAATTATTGTTTTATAAAAAGAAAAAGAGTGAGAAATTCTAAACCAAGGAAAGCTTAAACAAATAAATTGAAGGAATAAATCTGAATATGGTAAGGGCAAATGTGGGGAAAGACCTAAGGGAGAGGTTTCACTAAAGGTAATTATGTCTTTTACTTTTCTTAGAATTTTGACGGTTTCCATTTTCTTCTTTCATATTACTATTTTCTATTACACCTTTTAATAAAAGTTTTTAGTCTATTAGGGCTTTTTCTAATTCTCCCAAATCCTATTTCTTATTTTCTATCTTTACTCTTTTTTACTTTTTTTATAAAAAAAATCTTCCCACTATATCTTCCGTCGAACCTTAAAATTTTAAAAAAAATTGAATTTTTTTTCGATATCATGTCTTTTCTTTGTTCTTTTGTTGTCACTATTTTGACTTTTTTTTTATCCAACTAATGAGTGCCTATAGGTACCCTTTAACCACCCAAAACTTTCTTTTTGAAAATTTTTTTACATCAAATCAATTATTTTCATGGGATTTAAGAAAAAGTATTGTAATAATTAAACTTTCCCTTTTTTCCCATTTTTATTTCAGAAAATTTTAGTAAAAGAATTTTCATATTTTGATATATTTGATTAATGCCTTCCAAATTTTTTGTGGTTTTTTTTTATTATTTTTAGATTTTGCTTTTAAATTTTTTACTAGTATAAATTAAAATTTTAATCCTTTTTTGTATTTTTTTTCTTGTATTTAATTTACTTCTATGAAGAATTCATGGGTTTAACTTTAATTTTGGTGGTCATTATGGTGGTAAGTAAGGATTTTTTAAAATTTGTTTATGAAATTTTAGGAAAAAAGTAGCCATTTTTAATGTCGAATATAGAATCCATAATTTTCTAACTAAAAAAAACAATTTAAAAGAAAAATTGCTTAAATAAAAATATAACATTTTAAAAAAAAAAGTGTCACTTCTCAGCATCATTAGTGTTAAGTGACACTCATATCATTTTTGGATTGTAGTAAGGAGAGTTGAGGGAAAATTAAGTAAAGCTAGGGAAAAAGGAAACCTTTCCTTATTTGGATTTTTTTATTAAATTAGAGAAAATAGCGGAACTAAGTATCCCTTGTTTTCACTTTAAATATTTAGTTTTTTATGTACTCAGTTTTGGGAAAACAAAAAGGAAATGAAAGTTAAAATAATTTTATTTTGTAAAATATATTTTTTTACCCTCTTCGTGTTTTATATAAATTTATATTCTTATGTAAAAAAAAGAACATAGTTGGAAAATATTATTTTAATAAATACTTTTTTTCTTTTTTACTGTTTAACCAAACAATGGTTGTTAGAATATCTTTCTTTTCCTTTCGTATAGGTGGTTTTTGCTATGAGGTGATCTCTTTGAAATCAAAGGTGATTTAATCACTGTGATTAGATCATCATGTTTGGTAGTAGCTAATGAATCCTTCATGGTAATGATCTTAGATCACCAATATTGATTAGATTTCCCCATTGTGAGTTATCTTATTCCCATCTAAAAGTGTGAGAAAGTTTTATTATCGAGAGAGAGTGATACTCAAAACTATAGTAAGATGAATTTACTCTTGAAGTGATGCCTAGCAAATATATTTCTCTACAAATTTTGATTTTTATAAAAAAAATCTCCACTTTTAATCATCTCATACAAGATAACTTATGTGATAATTAAATGTACATGTGTTAAGACTTTGAATTACACTCATAAACACTAGCTTTGACCTTATAACTTTCTATAGAAAATAAATTCTTATTTTATAAATTGTTCATTCTATAAAAATTAAAATCATTAACGATAAGGTTACTTTTAGTGTTAGACATTAAATAACCTTATTATTGGTGTTATATATTAAAAAATCTTTTTTGTTTTGGAATATCAAATGCAGTGATTTAAGATTATTAATGATATATCATATCAAACCAAACACTATACTTTAAGACCATTAGTAATCAAATCACCTTGTAATCTTATTACCATGGTACTTAGGTTACCATAGTAATATTAACCATGATACCAAACATTATCTTATTAATTTTAACTATCATACCAAAAGGTACATATACATTTTTTTTTCCTTTTTTTCAACCTTTCTCTTCTTTTTCTTCTTTTTTCTTTTTATTATTGTCCATCTAAACATAGACTTAACAACATTTGAAAGTCATCTGCACTATTATTAATACTCCTGACTTAGTGACATAAATAAGTGATATAAACACAATTGAAAAATTAATTAAAAAACCAAATAAATTCTAAATTAAATACTTATATAATAAATATAATTATGTCTTTTAAATTTTTATATAAAATATATTTTAAAAAATCTTAATCTTTTAAAAATTACCACTCCTTGAAAACCTTTTTACATATAATTTTTTTCTTCCAAATATATATTTTCTACATACGTTTTTTCTTCCATCTACTTAGTGGGTATGAAATAATCTAGTTTTAATTCTATGGTATTGAAAATATTAATATAAATAAGCTTTTAATAATAAATAGGATTTATTAAGTATTTAATATAATTAATAAATATTATTATAAAATACCACCATTTAAAATATTAATATTAAAAATTTAATAATTTTTAATAATTTAATGATGAATGTTTTAATAATTATGTCGATAATATTATTTGAAAAAAAAAGTTTTTAAAAAAATTTAAATAACAAAATAAGAATTTCATATCATTCAAACAATAAAAAATCTCTAGATTTAAAATAAAAATTCAAATATTTCGTTGATTTTTTTGGCGAAACAAAACCCTTCTTCATGAGGTTCTTGAAGCTGATCCATCGTTTGCTGCAATTGTCACCTCAAACATTCTTTTCCTCGCATTGCTTGCCTGCCATTTTCAATAAAGTTTGTCAACCATATGTACGATTTGCGCAGGAACTAAGCTGCTAATGTTAATGCTAATGCTATGCCTAAGCATAAATAAGGAGTTGTAGCATTTTGTGGTGACAGACGAAACCTGTTTTTGCCAATTTGTGAAGGCAGTAATGATAGCAAGGACCGATGCTTGAACAGTAGTACCAGATAAGATTCCAATCCAAAGCCCTTTCCCTCTCAAATTTACAGCAAAGCACAACACAGCTGCCACTGGAATTCCTACAAGGTAGTATGCCCCTAGATTCACATATGCTCCAATATGCTGCCATCCAGTTCCTCTGGCAGCACCTAATGATCAACACAAAAACCCAAGAATTACATGCCTAATTTCACTAGAGATTTAGATGGCAATAGTGGGTGAGTTTTCAATCGCGCTGTGACAGTTGCAAGTGTAACCGCAATTAATTTTTGTCACTGTTGACAATCGAAATAATTAAACTATTAAGCATCTAATCTAAAACAAATTGATGATAGGTGGAGAGTCTCAATTTGAATATAAGACCACAAGCATTTTAAGATTTAATCGACACCACTTCAACAACCCTCATCTCATGTAGATGAACAAGCAGGAGTAACAGTAGAAACAGAACCTGAATTTTAATATTATGTTAAGTATCTAACCTAAAATCATTTAGTGATAGGTGAAAAGACCTAACCTAAGTATAAGAACATAGACAATTCAAGATTTAACCTACGTAGAATAATACCACTTTAACATAAACTAGAAATAGAGGCCGAAACACCATAATATAGATGCTATTTAAATGCATGAATTTCACCCCTAAAAGCTTAGATCTAATTCACAATGCATGTACATGGTTTTCTATCCAAGCAAGGAAGGGAACTGACCAGAAAGTATAGCTTGTATGCTGTCCATTAAAAGTGAAATGCAAAGTAGAGGAATCATTTGTGCAATATAATTGACGACTGCCTCTTCATTGCTAAATATGTATCCAAAAACGTGGCGGCAAGAAAAAAGAGCGATTGCCACGATGATTGGCTCTATAAATCCAATTACCATTGCCACAAGTACGGATAGTCGAGCTGCTTCTGGATTTCCAGCTCCTAATTCATTTGAAACCCTAGTGCTGCAAAGTTTGCTCATCATAAAATCCACGAATTTAGATAAAATAATATATATTTGTTTATTGCTAATTAAAAACAGGCAAAATTTTATAGTAGGAAAAGTTATGGTTGTAACCTTGCAGCAGCGCTAATCCCATAAGGTACAAAGAAATGCAATGCTGTGATTGAAATGCTTAACATTGCAGCAGAAGTTAAGAGACATAATTAGTATATATAAAAGAAAAAACAAAGCCCTAAAGCCTGAACCAAAGATCGAAGTTCTAAAACACAAAGTTAGAGGTTTAAAAGCTTACCATATCGAAAGAACCGATGTCTCAAGCATTGAATCCGGTAACAGTCCTGATAGCAATATAAGTAGCTCGAATGACCACCATTCAAGACTACAATTAACAGGTTGAAAGATATTATTATTTGAAATTGCAAACAAATTATCTAAAATCCCAAGGAAAGGTTGTAAAAACATTACCAAACCATTACTGCTGAAGGGAGTCCATATCTAAAGAACTCTTTGATGCATAAGAAAACGTCACTGATAACGAGAGCGCGAGATTTCTCACATGATGACGAGTACCTCATGTAAATCCAAAGCAATATGACATTAAACCAGAGAGCTAATCCAGTTGACAAAGCTGCCCCAACAATTCCCAACTTTGTTTTGTATGTTAGAGTCCAGCAGAGAGGTATATGGAGACATAGAGCTGCAGAAGAGCTCAAGAACAAGGGAAGAACCAAGCTCTGACACTGAAGGTAGCGAATTAAAGACTGAAGAATTGGGTAGGCAAGTAATGCAGGTATGAGCCAGACTGCATATTTGCCAGCTTCCATTGCAATTGCTGGGTCCTGACCTAACAATACTAATAGCTTATCCATGAATATCCAAAGAAAGCATATTGGGATACAAACTGGAATGAGAGAAATGATTGAACAGTAGGTGTAGATTCCAAGCTTTTGATATTGTTGAGCTCCATAAGCTTGCCCACATAGAGTTTCCAAAGCACCGGCAATTCCGAACTAATTGGCACATAAAAATATATAGTGTTAGTAATTTCATATTCGGATAATTAGAATCAAGACTTTTGTGAAGCAATGAAACACTACTAAAATCAAAGCATAAATCTCATGTGCAGTGTCATACTATATACTATATATATCATTACGCTACTATAATGCAATTGTTATAATCTGATGAAAAAAAAAAAACCTATTCAAACCTGATTTCATTCAATACAATAATAATAATAATAATAATAATAATAATAAAGTTTCATACCATACTTTCATCCATGTTTTCGTTATTAATATTTTACGTTTTTTATTTTTTTGAAAAATTGCTATAAAAAAGCAAAAGATAAAATGACATATCATAATAATTGAATTTAAAATAGATAGACAAATACAATGTTTTAGTACGTAATTACAACATAATTATTACTCTATTCAATTAAAAGTAAATTCATACATTTTTTAATCTAAAAAATAACGTATTATGCATGTGTTGTTCAAAAAAATTATTTTTGTTTCCAAACGTTTTTTTGAATTTTGGTTTCAAAAAGTAAAGAGAAAATAATAAAAACGCCAAACAAATTCAGGAAATAAAAAAAAAATAGTTTCAGGTGATGAATTTTGTCTCTTGTTTTAATTTTCAATTTACAAAATGTAATCAAATGCAAATTTAGGTTGTTTGGCTTCCTTCGTTAATTTTCTACCCATTGTAGAAGTTTAATCATCATTTACAAGTATGACTCTCACAATTAATAAACGAGTCTACATATATAAATGGTGGTGATTAGTGTATTAAAAAATAATAGATGGGATCTAAACTTCAATTTTACGGTTTGATTAGTTTGTTTATATATGTGTATATATATATACATCTATAACAAACATATTATTAAAATTTATATTCAATGTAGGGTGGAGCAAGATCGGGTCATCTTGAGTTTTAATTTTTTTTGGATATATATTTTTTGAGTTTTGATTGTTTCGAGTTTGAGGTATTTTAGATACAGGTCCTTTTTTAGTTAGAGTTACTTTGAGTTTGGTCTAGATTCAAATATGTTTTACATCATTTTTTATTTTATGTTAGATATAATTATTTTTAAGTGATTTAAATGTTTACATCTAAAGATAAATAATTATATTATTATTATTATTATTATTATTAAGTAAATTTTTGGTATCATATAATATTTTTAATTATATTTATATATTAAAATCAATTTGTTAAATAATTTATTATAAAATTATGATATATTATAAACTAATCATATTGATTTGATAAACTTGAATTTCAACATGTAAGTATATTATAATTTATATTGTGCATCCATATAAATACAATTTTCCATACTAATAATTATATCAAAATAGGTAATGCCTCTATTTGAAGAAAGAAAACATAAGATTATGATTTAAGAATTTTAAGATGATTCAAAAAATATATAAATAATTAATTATTGCTCAATTATTTGTCATAATGATTTAGTCTTCACTTAAAACTAAATTTTTTTAAAAAAAGATGATTAAAAATTGCTTGATATATATAATATATATTATAATAATTTACCATTTAAATAACAAATATTAAACAATGATGACTAATCAAGATAAGATGATTAATAATTTATAGAATGATAATTTTATATATGATATGATTGTATGCACATGGGCAACACATGATATATGAGATACTATTATGATCTTACTAATTAATTAGATTTTGATCAAATAAAAATAATTGTATCAACCAAAAAATTTTTGTATCAAGCTTCAAGCCAAGTCTTAAGTCAAATCTCTAGTCAAAATGTTAAGTGAAGTTTTAAATGATCATTTTTTTTAATTTAAGCCTGCTAATCCAATTTCTTTGAGAGAGTAAGATTTTAATTAGACGTAATTTGCGTATATAAATCGAGTTTAGCTTTGGAAGAGGTTTTCCTCTTAAATTATGTTAAGCATCTCTTTTTTAATTGAACAGGACGTCCAATGGCCTTATAGAGTATGGTTCTTTTATTCTTGAGCTATTGGGCTTTAAGGCCTAACTTAAACTTCCATTAATTTATGCTCATTCTTGGCTTGCCTCATTTGCGACTCCAAATTCACCTCTGGTGGGCTAAGCCATGATAACCTGCCATTGGATTTTAGTGAAATCTTGTTTTTTTTTTAATTATTTTTTATGTAAGCTTTTGTTAAAGTATGGTATATTTAATTATATATATTAAAATTATTATTTATTAGCAATAAAAGGATATAAAACTAATTTATTATATTAAATAAATTTATTAAATAATTTATTATAAAAATATAATATTATAAACTAATCATGTTGTTAATTAAAATAATTGATTTGATGAATTCAAATTTCAGCGTGTAAATATATTATAATTTATATTATAAATACAAATAAATATATTTGTACATACCAATAATTAAATCAAAATTGGCAAATGACTATATTTGAATAATAAATAAGAGTTTTGAAATAAATTTATAAAAAGCCTAAAAAAAAAGTTATCATCTTTCAAAGTCAAATAAATTAAAATACAAAAAGGAATAATAATACTTAATGTCATTTTTCTTTTCACATCTCTACAATCCTCTTGAATTTAGAATCTTTAGACAATGGATTCCTCAAAATATGAGAATTTAAAGTTATAAATACCAAACATATTTTACTTTTTGATAAAATTACTATATCATAATTGTATAAAAATATATTAATTTTTAATTAGATTAGTAAAAATGAGATTAGAAAAAAAATTATTATTAAAGTTTTTGCTTTATAAAAAATTTAATTACAATTTAATCATTTTTATTTTTAATGTTAAATGTGGGTTTGGGTTTGGATTGGATCTAGGTTTTCTCAATTAAGTTTTTAGACATTTTGGTCAAATCGAGTTTGGATTGAAGATTTAGGTTCATTTTTTCATATTTAGATTTTGTCATCTTTAGTTAAAAGACAGTGCTTATATGAATTTATTTTTATCTATTATGGATGAGTTTTCAACTTTCACCTTTGTTATTTTTATGTGTCATATTTTTTTGTACACATAGGAAGTTAATAGGTTTATGATTACCTACTTTGAATTTTCAAATTTACCTACCAGCAATTATTTCATAAATATCTAATAGAGTAATTATTTAAGGGAATAGCTACCCTTATTCCATAATGTTTTTCTATGCCATGGTTTAGTTCAAAGGAATGAGTATTCTATGGGTCCCCTTAAAATCGTTATTATGAAGTGTAAAGTCGACCCTAAATTTTTTTAGACCATTTTATCCTCATTTCATTATCCAATTTACTTCATCCAAAAATGCTAAAAGAAAAACCATCATCTCAACCAACAATCAAAGAAAAACACACTTGAAATAAACTAAAATTTGAGAGATAATTCTCTCTCGTAAGGTTTCAATTTAGGGTGGTTGAAGGAAGTATTGGATTTCAAATTTGGTGTGAAGAAAGAGGAAAAAAGAATCATAGTAAAAAGTTAGCCCCTAAAGAAAGGCGGCCATTAACATATTTGGGTTTTTTGTAAACTCTGCTTTTAGATTTATGAGTTTAGTAGCCAGTTAAAATTTACCAAAAAAAAAACTAAGTGGAAAATCAAAAAGAGGAGATCAATATTGCACAATGGAAAGATTTTGGGAAGAAAAAGATGTTGGTCAGCAATGATGGTCAACCAAATCTAGAAACAGAGGTAAAGCCTAAGTTTTTTAACATTCCAATTAAATGTTCACATTTTTCTAGTGAAATAGAATTTTTTTAAAAAAAAGATAAGTTAGAAAGAGAAACAAAAGTGAAAAAATGAAAAAAGAAAATAAGAAAAAGAAAGATAGGCTATATAGTACACATATAAGCTAATAAATAAATATTAAATATATTTAAATTAATATTATATATGAAAATAAATATTATATATGTTTATATTTATGATTTTTTAGTATTAAATATTATATATAAAAATATATTAATTTTATTTTTAATATAAAATTATTTTTAAATTATAAAATTTATTAAAATATTTTAAAGTAATTTATGTTTATAATTTTTAATTTGTTACTAAACATAATTTATATAAAACTTTTATACTATGTTAAGAATAAGATAAATAAAATATTTTTTTATATAATCAATACCATCATTTTGACTAGCCAAATAATATAATATTGTTACTCATTTATTCTATTCAACCAACCAAACTATGTAATATCTATTACTCCTCTACAAGATTCCTATGGAATAACTATTCCATCCTTCCTCTGTTCCTTCTAGCAAATCGAACGTAGTGTAAAGATCTATTTCTTGATCTATTATTACTAACAATCATCATCTTTCTCATTTAAGGAACATCTACTTGAGTTTTTCATAAATTTTCACACTTCCAAGTCTTTCGATTCTAGGTTGATATCCAATGATAGGTAAGAAAGATATGAGAAATAACTTCCTCTAAGTTAATTGGAATTAAAAATTTTTATTAAATTTTCTTAACTATATGTTTATATATAATGTATACCTGAATTCTATTAGAAAGAGGCTTCTAATCACACTTTATGAGGAATTTTATTAGAACTAGAATTGTGAATGAACCTATATTAAGAATTAAGAATGCCTATGTGATGTATTAATGTTTTTAGGTTCACTTGACTTGACCCATATGTCAACATCTCCCATTTAATATAAACATAATATAATATTTAAAAATAAAAACTACTTTCAAGTTTAAAAAGAAGGGTTAATATATCATTTGGTCTCTGTACCTATTTCACAAGTTGATACCTAAACTTTGATTCTGATACACACATTAGTCCAAGGCTTTAATGATGCTAACATGGCATTTTACTAAACAATAGAATTGCGACGTCAGAAAATTTTAAATTTTAAATTTTAAAAATGAAAATGTTCTGAAGTGTTAATGTCTTATTGGCTAGAGAAATATTACGTTAGCACCATTAAACCTTGGGCCAACATGTGTGATGAAAATAAAGTTCAAGTACCAAATTATGAATTTTTTTCTTTAGGTAGCAAATTGTAATTTGGGTTATAGTATAAAAGTCATATGGTATATTAACCCTAAAAAGAATTGTTTAACAAATTTTATTATCGATATTTTAAAGCAAACCTTTTACTTGTGTATGTAAAGTTTGATATAGGAGAAGTTTTTAAATCTAGTGAGCAATTTAACTTTGTTTCATCTAGCATCTATTAATTTTAAGTCCTAAGAAATCAAAAGGGACTTTTCAAGAGCCTATGTTTTTCTATCTATTTTGTATGTTTTTAAGAGCATATTTTGACTTTTTTCAAATAATTAAAAAAAGAAAAAGAAAGAGAGTAGCCAAGAGAGAAAAGGAAAAGAGAAGAGGAAAAGGAAAAATTTAAGTTGATAGAAGGGAAAAAAGAGGTGGCCAAGG
>JBBYHO010332728.1:61237-84744 GCA_038382025.1 Adansonia gregorii | reverse complement strand
AAACTTAGGCTACTGCCAAGCCCTGTATCGATACTTATGGGGTCGGTATCGATACTCATCATCATGTATCGATACATACCCCGAGGGGTACCTTGGACATAAAAGTACCTCAGTAACTTTAAAGGACTCGTAAACGATTGATATGATAATTTTGCCAAAACTTGCTAATGGGCCTTTAAATCGCTCAAAATTATATTTTAACCCGTAAATGGCTAAGAATGCTAGAAATGTTTCTAAATGACCAAAACACCTTAAATGGGCAATTAGATGTGGGAAATAACTTTTTAACTTTACAAATGCAAGGCCTTTCTAAGGTATTCCAAAGTATTCTAACTTTGCAAAATACTCCTTACATTAAATAAATTACAAAATAAAAAAACACACCAAAATTCGAGTAGAAAACATATTAAAAATCACATGGAACATACAAGTACTTTTAATCTTGGCACAAGATTTTGTAATTTTTTCAAACAAGCCCTTAAATTTTATAAATTACAAAATGACCCCCTAAAAGGCTAAAAATGTATTTAAACATATTGAAGATCCATGAAAATAACCCTAAAGGTCTAAAGGGATTCAGCCAAGCTATGTGGCCTTAGAAAAGACTTTTGCAAGTTTTGCAATTTAGTCTTTACATGATTTAAACTTAAAATTAACAATCAAACACATCATAAAAATCATGAAAATCATACTAAAATTCATAAAAGGCAGTCGGCCAAGCATGGATAGCCTCAATAAGTTTTCTAATTTTTACAATTTATTCTTTAAGTTTTCTATAATTACTAAATAGCATAGAAAATCAACAACAACAACAAATCATCCATACAAGGCTTGACCAACTTGGATATACCCATTCAAAGGGCTTATAAATTTTTGGCAAAAATTATTTTTTAGGCCCTTGCAAGTTTTAAATGTGACAAAATATCCAAAATACCATTAAATCAAGCATGAAAAATTATCCAAGGGCTATAGTCATTTTCACGTAGCATTGTATATCAACTAAAAATAGTTTTATTCATCGCTTATTTTAATGAATATCAATATAAATACATGTCATAATTTTTATCAAGCTTAAAATGAATAAAATCATGATAAATAATGAACATATCAACCTAAATTAACATGAAAATATTAAGAAAAATAATATAACAATATATACATGAAAATAATATAATTTCTATTAACAAATACAAATTATCTTGATAAAAATCAACATATTGCTAAAAAAAATTAAATAAAACAATAAAATCAAGAAACTTTGATCATGGCTTTCATACTTGGCCTTTCATAATGGATTAAAATCCATAAGCTTAAGTACTCACAAAGCTCCCTAAAAGGAATAATTAGGCCTAAGATGAACAAAAATTAAAATTTTTACATGAGAAATTACCTTAAAAAGTTTAAAAACCAAAGAAATTTTAATGTCTTTTAGTGATTTTTGTTATGGAATGTTAAAGCACCATTTAAGATGTCCTTCCCCTTATTTATAAAAGGTAGATTCAGCCAAGAGGGGATGAAATCCCCTTTGGTTGAATGGCTTGCCTTTTTTTCCTTTTATTTATTATTTATTATGTTGTTTTGATAATTTTAACTTTTCTAGATATTTTTAGCTTTTTTATAAAATTTTAATTAATGATTTTTGTCATTTTACATATTTCATCATCCATGACATCATCATCTAGAACTTTTGCCTAAAAAGTCTAATTTGGATGATATTTAACTTAATGAAAAAAATTAATCTTGATTAAATAAATTCTCATATAACAGAATTATTATAATTTAAAATTAAAATAAATATGCATAAATGTATAAAAATGTAGGAATAAATAAAATTATAATTGCAAAATTTTATGAAAAAGGGTTGAAAAAAACTTGAGAAGAAAGGATTAAATTGTAAGAAATTAAAAGTTATAAATTAGTAAATTTAATTACAAAATTGATCTTATAAAAGGCCCAATTAAATTTCATACAAAATTTTAGAACCAAAAGAATGAATAAAAATTTTGGAAAGAGAAAAAAAAATATTGGGCCTTGTTAAAAAATCAAGATGGGCCTAATTAAACCTTGTTAGAAAGTTAATGGGCTTCGTGAAAATAAAAAATTTGGGCTTTTTGGGCTTGTGGATAATGAAATGGGCTTATTAGACCTATTTGTAAAATTTGAAAATGTTAGACCCATTAAAGGAATTTGGCCTAAAAATAATAATAAAAATAAAAATTTTTTGATAAAAATTCCAAGCGTTGAGTATTAAAAGAAACTTTTGAGAAATTTTAGAGGTGAGACAATGGCAATTAAAAATTTTTGAATTCATAAAACTTTAAGAGAAAACCATGTGAAGAAAAATTATACTTGAAAGAAATTGAAAAATATATAAAATGGATTAGAATTTTAAAAAACTAATTTTATGCTAATTTTATGGAAGTATTTGAAGAATTTTAAAATTTAAAACTTGTAAAACTTCTAAATTTTATAGATAAAAGAAAATTCATATCTTAGAACCAAGAAAATTCCAAAAATACATTTAAATATATAGAATTGAACTAATTTCAGCAAATTATTTGAAATACTGAGTAATTAAAATGAAAACTTCAAATCTAAAGTAAACTTTATACGAAAAAGTTTCACGAGTTAGATACTCGTGGTTTTGGAAAAAAAATTAAAAATTAATAAGTAAATTTAACAATTTGACACCTTATGATATAAAATGCCAAAACAATTTTTTCTTGAACATTAGATTGTTCGAGCAAGTGTTGGCATAAATACTACATGGGTATAGGTAAAAATATATGACAGTCAACTCTAAAATTTTTACCAAAAAATCTTAAAAAATTCTTGAAAATGGAAAATATGACCATAATGTCATGTGCGAAAATGAATTTTAGAACTTCAAAAGGATAAACTTAAAAGCTAATTTATTTACCTTGATATTCGTTTTTATTTTAGAATTATTCCATAAGACTTAAAATTGCATTTTTCTATCACAAGCACATACGGCCATTTATGTAGGACTAAAAAATCTTGAAAATGTTCTTTCCACCTGAAAAATGTCTACCCACCTGGTTGCTAAGTTCTTCATCTCGAATATTTCAGGTTTGTCGAGGAAAGGACCTTAGACAAAATTAAGTATCCGCAGCTGCCCATCTTTGGTCGTTGCTGAAGATCAAGAAAAAAAAAAGACTAAATACACATGATTTTGTCTGGGCTGTAATAAGCTCTCATACAGAGTGTTTTTTATATCTATATACAGATAGGCCAACTGTATCAGTTTTTTACCAAATAAAAAGAACGTAAAAAAACTTTGTTGATCCTTCTACTTAATCAAACAAAGTTAATATAAAGTTTTTTTCACTTATTTTTCATAAGATCAAATAAAGAGGCCATTTTACTTAACTAGTTCCTAACCAAGTAAAGTTGATATAAAGCTTTCTTCGCTTACCTTTCACTGATCGAACAAAGAGGTCATATTATTGAAAAACTTTACCTACCCTTGATAAGATCGAACAAAGTAGACTTAAATCCTACTTTATCAACCTTTCATAGGATCAAGCGAAGAAGATAACTTACTTAAAACTCTATTTACCCTTCATGGGATTGAATGAAGAGGATACTTACTCAAAAGTCTGTCTACCCTTCATGAGATCGAATGAAGTAAACTTAAATCCTACTCCATCTACCTTTCACAAGATCAAATGAAGAGGATAACTTACTCAAAACTTTATTTACCTTTTATGGGATTGAATAAAGAGGATATCTTACTCAAAATTCTACCTATCTTTTATAGGATTGACCAAAAGAAACTTAAATCCTACTTTATCTACCTTTCATAGGATTAAATTAAGAGAATAACTTACTCAAAACTTTGCTTACCCTTCATGAGATCAAACAACGAGGATATCTACTCAAAACTCTGTTTACCATTCATGAGATTAAATGAAGTAGGCTAAAATCCTTCTTCGCCTACCTTTCACAGGATGAATAACAAGGATAACTTACTCAAAACTCTGCCTACCTTACACAAGATCAAGGAAAGAGAATATTTTCCTCAAAACTCTACCTATGCTTTAGAAAATCGAATGAAGTAGACTTAAATCCTATTTCACCAACCTTTCATAAGATCAGATAAAGTGGATACCTTACTTTAAACTTTGCCTACCCTTCACGAGACTGAACAAAGAGGATATCTTTCTTAAAACTCTACCTACCCTTTATGGGATCTAATTAATTAAACATAAATCCTACTTCACTTACCTTTCATAAGAGTGAATAAATATGATAACTTACTCAAAACACTACCTATCTTTTATGAGATTGAATTAGAAGGATATCTTACTTAAAACTCTATTTACCCTTCATGGTAATGAATGAAGAGAATATCTTATGTAAAACTCAGCTTACCCTTTATAAGATCGAATGAAGAAACTTAAATTTTATTTCACCTACCTTTTAAAAGATTGAATGAAAAGAATATTTTACTTAAAACTTTATCTGTCATTCATGGGATTGAATGAAAAGGATATCTCAAAACTTTACCTATTGTTCATGTGATTGAACGAAGAGGATATTTTACTTGAAACTCTGGCTACCCTTTATGGGATTGAACAAAGAAGATTTAAATCCTACTTTACCTACCTTTCACAGGATTGAATAAAGAAGATATCTTACTAAAACTATATATAAATCTACTTCACCTACCTTTCACAAGATCGAATAAAGAAGATATCTTACTTAAAATTCTACCTAACCTTTACAGGATACAATGAAAAAGATATCTTACTTAAAACTCTACCTACTCTTCATGGAATTAAATGAAATAAACTTAAATCCTACTTTACCTACTTTTAATGGATCGAATAGAGAGGATAACCTACTCAAAACTCCATTTACCCATTATGGGATTAAAGTAGACTTTAATCCTACTTCACTTACTTTTCATAGGATCAAGTGAAGAAGATATCTTACTTAAATCCTACTTCACCTATCTTTCATAGGATCGGATGAAAAGAACACTTAATTCAAATATCATGAAGGTTAGTCTTCTTATATGTTAGTAAGGCCTCATCAATCTAAGCTTCACTGTTGCCCATTTCTTTTTTTTTCTCAGTGGTTTATTGTTAAAGATTTAAATCATTAAAAGGCAATCCAATGTTTACCCTATGAAATCTTTATGTTAATTCAAACTTCAAGAATTTAAAAATTACTTGATTTTCACTAAATATCGAATTAATATTCATCAAATCAAAGATACAATTTTATGTAGTTGGATAAAAGTCAACATTTTGTTACTCAAGGCATATTCAAATAATCTTATTAAAATCATAAGAAGTATCACACTTTATCTAAATTCCAAAATTTATGGAATAAGATCATTTTCTCTTTCTAACCTAGGAGATGATTTACTTAATCAAAAGCTATGAAAATTTGAGAATGATTTTAACCATGATTTTCCAATATCAAAGATAATAGATATGCTATCTTCATATTTTGATGTTAAGTATTTCTTATATTAATGATCAGTATTCGAAACATCTTTGAATGAAATGAGGAAATGAATTTAGAGGCATAAATAGGGTGAAATTGCTAAAATTTAATTTGAAGAAATTAATACAACAAAGTCAAAGTTCATCAAGATTAAGTTCACGCGAATATTTCTTTTATGGGAGTTTCTTGAAAAGCAAACAATTAAGTTATAACATCCTTTTAATCTTCAATACAATAGCGCGACAAGTGTTGAACTAATATTAGTAAACACCAAGTCTTAAAAGGTTAATTAGAAAGGTCTTTGGTAAGCACCTATTTCTAAGGAGGGCATGAAAGTTCTGGAAGGTTTTCTTAAATCAAATCAATGTTTAGGACTCAACCTCTTGTTAGTGTGAAATTTCTAGAGGTTTAGGATTATTCGTAGATTAGCATGGAAGGTTTCTTTTTCTTTGATGGCTACTTTTGTTGGCTTAGGAATAATTCCAAAACCTTTAAGTTTGTTCGAGACTGCCTTTTATAGGTTTTCACTTTAGAACTTCATTTTTTAATCAATTACTTGGTCATATTCTTGAGGACTTAAAAATCATCCAAAAGGATGAATTTGCAAGGATCTTCCTAAGAATCACTTGATAACTCAAACAACTATATTTGATGAAAATAGACTTTGTAAGTATGCAATGTAAGCCATAGTTCAGGGTTCAGGATAAAAGGATATATAGGCCAAAATCAAGTGTTTTAAAGGTAATGGAATCATGGATTATATCTTTTTAGAAGAATTTTCATCTGCATGTCTTCTGAGAGAAAACATATATACATTTTTTTTCATATCTTCTTAATTGTTATTTTTCTTTACTTCTATTTATTTATTTATTTCTCTTGTTTTGTTTATTCTTCATTATGAAGGAACCTGAAATTTGAACTTTGCTTTAAATATTTGAAATTAAAATTTAAACATTCTTCATTTTTCACTTTGAATTCTTGAAATCTAAACTTTTTTCAATTTTTAAAATTTGCCTTATTCTGACTTATGCTTTTTGTAACTTTAGAACGAAATTTGCTTCTTTTGATCTTGAAGCTTTGCTTTACTTACTCCCAGTGTAGAGGGTAATCTTTGATTCGGGTTCAAAGAAAGAATAAATCATTAGGATTAAAGGGGATTGCAAAGGGAATAATTTTCGATATGTGTAAAAGAATAGAGAAATATGGCCATTTGCCATTTCAAACAAAGCCATTTGAACTAGTAAGCATTCGCTAGAAGAAAAGGTTATTTTCTTTGTGAAATCTCTTTGAGTACCTCAATAACATGTTGCCTTAATTTTTAAAGGCTTAAGGTATGCATATTAGCATTATCAGCTTTGTAGCCATTTATGAATCTTGGTTTTGGTTGAGCTTTTAAGAAGGAAATCGAATTGGCATGGAAAAATCTTAAATCTTATATATTACTTACTGAGTATTAGATTAAAAATGTTTTATCTTGAAAGAATAGGTGTTTTTGGCTTATTTTTACTCTCATCCTTCTTAAATCAAAGATTTGGAAAAGTGTCTTGGAAGTTGTGGCAAAAGGCTATTCAAATAAGGTAGATCTTACAATTACTAACATTATCTTAACATATATCAAACAGTCAATATCTGAATCTTTTAAAAGTATAACTTGTTTGCTTGACTCTCAAGGAATCCAAAAAAGAACATTTGGTTATGGAATGTCTATGGTTGTGAACGGTCTTTAGTTAAATGTCTAGCACAATCATGTAAATGGAAGTAAAGGACCTTTTTAAGAGGGTTCAACCTAATGGTGATCATCTACCAAAGAAAATTCTTTCCAAAATATTTCCATTATCCTAGATACTGGAAAGCATTATTGATCAAATTCATGGCCCATGACAAGATGCATAATATTCATAAATCAAAATTCATTTCAAGATTCATAGTTTCTAAAAAAAAAAAGATACAAAATTTTAAATCAAGATAGAAACTACCCTTGATTGGCATAATACCAAAAACTTGATGATCCTTACACCAAACACCCTTGATAGGCATTTATCAATTTCTTAAACTTTGCCCAGTTAGTATCCTTAAAGACTTATACTTTGCTTTTCCTTCCAAAGAATGTTTTAAATGTTTTGGATCTCACCACTAAAACTTGTCTTTAAAATAAAACTTTTGAAATGCTTTGGATTTCACCATTGAAGACTTTGACTCTTGTAAATACTTTGGATCTCACCACTGAAGACTTTTTTTTAAGTAAAACCTTTTAAATGCTTTGCATATCACCATCAAATACTTTTGAATGCTTCGGTATCATTATCAAAGACTTTTGAATGCTTTGATTATCACCATCAAAGACTTTTGAATGCTTTGAATATCACTATTGATGACTTTTGAATGCTTCAAATATCACCATCAAAGACTTAAAAATGCTTTGGATATCACCATCGAAGACTTTTGAGTGCTTAAACTTTTGACTGCTTTAAATATCACCATTGAAGGCTTGTCAGTGCTTCAAATATCACCATCGAAGATATTTGACATTTTATTTGAATGATCAATGGTTAATGCCATTGTAATTGCTTAAACAAGTATGATAATGTAATGATCACAAAATAATGATGTGACTTAAAGAAATCAAATAATGAAAATATGCAAATTGCTAGTTTTGAGAATGATGAAAATGCTAGTGGAATAATGCAAATGCAAATATCAGTGAAAAGATATATGCATGAGAAATGATAAGATGCCAATATCACATACATGATGCTGATGATTATAAAAAGATGTAAATATCAAGTAATAAATAAAGCATATTCTATGGATGATGCAAAAATTTGTTAATCTTCCTTTGCCCTAAAAAATATTAGTCATTTTTCAATCATTTGTTACCATCTTACCTTGAAAAGTTTCAAACTCTCACTGTTAAATTTTCATTTCCTTTTCTCCTTTACGTGGGTTAGGTCTTATTCTAATGTGTTGCCTTTCAATTTGAGAAACCTTTATTCTTTTCATGACACATTTTTAAGTTTCTAAATGTAATTTTTTAAATTTATTTTGTTTAAACTACTGAGTTAAAAATATATGATATTCATGTCTCTCAAAGACTAATGATCTTTTGTTGGAAAATTTCCCGAATCATAATTTGGGTTTTCCCCGAGATAAGTAAAAAAGCTTAAAAAAACTTTGGTTGATTTGAAAATTTCATGGTGCGTAGGATACATGCCCTATTTTCCTAGGCACAAAGGGATCAAGTCGTATTAGACATGACTTTCTTTAAAAATCAATCCAATTTTGTGTTCCTTTAATTCTTCTAACCATTGGCTCTTTAAAAGGTACCAAAATTAGTCATGATGGGTTGAGGATTAAAAGGTCAAGGTACCAAAAGGTCATGATGGGAATGAATTTAATTTTCAAAATCGATCTATGCAACAAAAGGTTAATAACCTAAAGTACTTTGGGATTTTTGGATATCTTTAAATTTTTTCAAAATGGATTTTCTCCTTGCAAAATTTTATCATTCCAATTAGTGATACCAATGGTTTTTTTGTTACATTCTTTACCTAGGGAATCATGATTTAGGAACTTTAAAATTACTTCTATGAAGTGTTGGGTCTTTTAGATGATCATGGTTTAATTCAGAGGGAAATGAATCCAAGGTTGCAAGGCCATTTTCAACATTGATCATTAGTATTCTTGAGATTTTCCATCATCATTTTTTTTTTCCAAAAAAATTGCCTTTTGGAAATATTCTTATCTTATCAAAATATTTAACATTCATGCTTCTCAAAATGATGCTAATTCAAAGGCAAGAGCTTTTCAAAATAAGGGTTGTTTGCATCTCCTCTTATTATTTAATCAGTCTTTCCTGTATTTCATAATGGTTTGACTCCATCCTTGCTAACCATGCTAAAAATTCATCTTCATTGGTCGATGACATTTGATTGCCCTGACACTTTTAATTTGAAAGAAAATTCTTTTTAAAAACTCTTATACTGAGAAAATCTTATTTCTGCCCTACAAGAACGCAATTAATATAATGTCAAAGAGAAGTTTGTAACAAAGTGATACAAATAAATATATACCGAGAAAGCCTATTGTCAAAAGGATTGCTTTAAAAATAAATTAAGGCATTATGGTTTCTTAAGGAAAATGGATCAGTCTTATTATGGGCAACATAATGCTCGTTTATCATTACCTTATGTATAAAGGAAAAATGTTTGGCATGGAAAAATAGGAATTAATATAAGAAAATTTTGCCCCAAATAAACCCTTTAGGGCATTACAATGCCTATTATGGCAAACAAGCAAGCCTTGTCATTAGCGAAGATGTACTAACATCATCACCTAACCTATATATCTAGACCATGTAGCTAGGGCTGCACAATGGCTTGCAAAGAAAAAAGAAATAATCACATTACAAGTGACGATGTTCTTTCATCACAACTTGATTTTTGAATTAAAATAACGATGACACATTCTAAGGTGAAACAACGATCTTATCATAAACGATAATGTTCAATTACCATCATATGATTTACATCTTAGAACATAAAATAAAAAGAAAAGGCTAAAAGGTGTTCCCTTGTGTGTTACTAATTTGATAACCTCTAGAATCGGGTATGGCTCTAACTAGATAAGGCCTTACAGTTCATTACCTGAGGTTTGAGTTAGACATCTAAATAGGTTCTCGAATTGATCCCCAAGTATGGAAAGAACTAATGAGGTACCTTAATCCTTAGCCATCATGGGTTTCTGTCGAAAAAGGTTTAATTCAGGTGGAAGTATCTTCCATGCCTGTAATGAGGCTAACACCTCGATAAGCATAGGAAGTTACACCCTATAGGCTTTTTACTAGCTCGCAAAGGCTAATGCCTTAGAAAATAGAGCAACTTCACCCTCTCCTAAAATATTGGGTAACCTATGCCCCCTTTATATGCTTGGAGGAGAGTCTAATGGTATGCATGTGCACAATGTATGTAGGGGAACAATCAAACCATTTATGACTCGACTCTTTAAAAAGTAATAAAAACCTTATCCTAAATGCCCTATAAAAATAATATTGCAAAGGAAAGAAAGGGATTAGTGAATAATTTATGAACAATATATACCAAAATTTCCATAAAAATAAAAAATAAAAAATTGTTTTGGAAATACTGAGAATTATAGTTAAATATCAATTGAAACTGAATCAATCAAACAGTAGTTAACACGTAATTAATTTTAGGCCTGACTTTCTAACCTGCCTCTAGTGGAGCGCCAAACTATCCTAACATGGCCCGGATACAAATCCTGACCAGCTTTACTTCAAAGGCTTAGTGTATCCCTCATTCTTATATATAGCTATATATCATCATTTTTATTTTTTAAGGATTGTTATTATTTTTTTATGCTTGGGGACAAGTCTTCAAGATGAATCACTCACTTAATTTAACCTTAAATAGTCGTTACTAAATGACCATCTATTTTGGAGTCGCCACTAATCTATTTTGGCTAGGTGAGATTGTTCACCGATCAGAGTTTGTATTTCAAGGGTTACGAAACCTTAGAAAATAAATTTCAAGGTCTACACTCATACCAATGATTGTATGAAAGGGTTTGAGAGTCGGTTGGAATCATGAGTAAGGGCTGATGCTTCTCATGATGTGTTGCGATCGATCCCTTATTAGTCACATGACAACTTAAATTGTGATCTTTGTTCGATTTCAATATTCAATAGTTAATTATAATTCTTATATATCAAAAAACATTTATGAAACAAATTTATTATTTTGTTTTAGAAAATAAGATTTTTAGTATTTTTAAAAATCAAAATATCTTTCTTACCCCACTAAAGGACCGAAGAAATACAAATGGTTCTATCATTCTCTTCCACACCACACTAGAGAATCAAAGGAATATGAATGGTTATAAAAAATTAAAATATCTTTTGTACCCCATTGGAGAATTAGAGGAACATAAAAGGCTTTATTTTTCCAAAATTCATAAAAAATTTCTATTTTCTCATTTTTAAAGGGATATTTCATTTATTAATATAATCCATAAAATCCTTTTTATATGCTGGGGGAAATTTCACTTATTAATTTAATTCGGAGAGATTGCCTTGATTTTAAAATTTCCAATTGTATCAAAAATAATAATATTTGTCCTAAGATTTGGTTGCAACTACAGTATGAAACTAAACTCAAAGGACGTAAACATGGTTGATAAGACCAAAATGTCCCCTCAATTAGCTTCGGCATGAAAGCAACCTAGCAACTCTAAAGGATTCGGTTTAAATGCAAAATAACTAAGATGTCCCTGGGTATACCTTCGACATGAAAATATCCTGGTAACCTTAAAAAACTAAAAAATGATCATAAAAGATGAAACTATTTCTAATGCACACTATAGTCATGAAAGAATCCTGGTGATTACATAAATTTGGATTTAAGGTAACTTACCAAAATACCCTTGAGTGTACCTCCAATATATAAGTATTGCAGTACCTTAAAGAACTAAATATCATTATAAAAAAGATGAACCTATCCCTATTATGCACTTTCGACATAAAAATATCTCAATGATCATAAAGGACTTGGTACCGAGGTATATTACTAAAATGTTCATAAGGGCTACCTTCAACATAGAAGTATTTGGAAAACCTTAAAGGACTTGATAACTTCATAAGACAACGAACCTATTCCTATTATGCACCTTCAACATATAAGTATCTTGGTCATAAAAAAGAACTCGATCCTAAGGTAAATTCTAAAAATACCCGTAGGATGTACCTTTAACATTAAAGTATCTTGGTAATGCTAAAGGATTCAAAAATGATTGATATGACAATTTTTCCCAAAATGGTAACTTAGATAGCAAATATGACCTAAATCGCAAAAATTGTGAATACACCTTAAAATTCTTTAAAATTGCATTTTAACCTCTAAATGGCAAAAAATGCTAAATATATTTTTAAATGACCAAAATACCCCAAATGGATAACTGTACGTGGAAATGACTATTTGAACCCTACAAATGCAAGGCTTTCCTAATGGACTCCAAAGTTTTCTAACTTTGCAAAATAGTCCCTACACCAAATAAATTACAAAATCAGCATGGAAAATATATAAAAAATCACATGGAACATTTAGCCAAGTATTTTTGACCTTGGAACAAGATTTTGCAATTAACTAGCCCATAAATTTTATAAAATTACAACATGACAAAGGCCAAAAATGTATTTAAACATATTGAAATGCATGGAAAAAACCCTTAAAGGTCTATAAGTGATTTGGCCAAGCTATATGGCCTTAGAAAAGATTTTTGCAAGTTTTGCAATTTAGTCCCTATATGATTTAAACTTAAAATTAAGCATCAAATACATCACAAAAATCATGAAAATCATACTAAAAGTACAAAAAGCATTTTGTCAAGCATGGGTGGCCTTCAAAGAAAATTTGATTTTTACAATTTAGTCTTTAAGTTTTCTATAATTACTAAATTGCTTTAAAAAAATCAACAACATCACCAAATCATTAATACAAGGTTCAACCAACTCGAGTATACCCATATGAAGGCCTTAACAATTTTTGAAAAATTATTGTTAGGCCCTTACAAGTTTCAAAGATGACAAAATATTCAAAATACCATAAAATCAAGCATGAAAAATTATCCAAGGGCTATAATCATTTTCGGGCATGAAACATATCAACTAAATACATTAATATCAATGTAAATATATGTTATAATTTTTGTCAAGCTTAAACGTGCATAAAATCATGATAAATAATGAGCATATCAATGTAAATCAACATGAAAATGTTAAGAAAGATAATATAACAATATATACATGAAAATAATATTATTTCTATCAAGATACACAAATTATCTTGATGAAAATTAACTCATTGCTAATAAAAATTAAGTGAAACAATAAAATCAAGAAATTTTGATCATGGCTTTAATATTTGGCCTTTCAACATGGATTAAAATCCATGAGCTCAAGTATTCACAAAGCTCCCTAAAAGAAGGAATCATGAATGAGATGAACAAAAATTAAAACTTTTACTAGAGAAATTACGTTAAGAAGCTTAGAAACCTAAGAAATTTTAATTTTTTGGCATGTTTTGTTATGGAATGCTAAAGCCCCCATTTGAAATGTCCTCACCTTTTTTTATAAGGGAGAGGTCCAACCAAGATGGGATGGTCAAATGGCCCTTCCTTTTTTCCTTTTGTTTATTATTTATTATATTTTTTTGATAATTTTTAATTTTTCTAGATTCTTTTTGTTTTTTTATAAAATTTTAATAAATGGTTTTTGTCATTTTGCATGCTTTTCATCCATGACATCATCATCTAGAAGCTTTCCCTAAAAAAATTCTAATTTGGATAATATTTAACTTAATGATAAAATTAAATCTCGATTAAATTAATTCTAGTATAACCAAATTATCATATTGTAAAATTAAAATAAATATGTATAAATTTATGAAAATGTCAAAATAAATTTATGAAAATAATTGAAAAATTTTGAACCGAAATGACTAAATTGTAAGAAATTAGAAGTCATAAATTAGCAAATTTAATTACAAATTTAATCTTGTAAAAGACCTGATTAAATTGCATACAAAATTTTAGAGGAAAGAATTAATAAAATTTTGTAGAGGAAAAAAATACTAAGACTTGTTAAAAAAATCAAAATAGGCCTACTTGGACCTTGTTGAAAAGTTAATGGGCATGATGGAAATAAACAAAATTAGGCATGCCCCATTTTTAGAGAATGAGATGGGCTTATTAGACCTATTTGCAAAATTTGAAAGCTTTACGCCCATTTAACGAATTTGGCCCAAAAAAACTAATAAATTTTTTTGATAAAAATTCCAAGTGTTGAATATTAAAAGAAACTTTTGAGAAATTTAAAGGGTGACAAAAGATCAACTAAAAATTTCAAACTCATAAAACTTTAACAAAAAACCTTAGAAGAAAAATTATATTTGAAAAGAAAATTGAAAAATCCATAGAATGGATTAGAATTTTAAAAAACTAATTTTATGGTAATTTTATGAAAGTATTTAAAGAATTTTAAAATTTAAAACTAGGAAAAATTCCATCAAAAATTTTACAAATAAAAGAAAATTCATTTCTTGGAACCAAGAAATTCCAAAAATATGTTTAAATTTATAAAACTAAACCAATTTCTACAAATTATTTAAAATATTAATTAATAAAAATGAAAACTTGAAACTCGAAGGTAGATATTAGTTGTATTGTGAAAAATTCAAAATTAATAAATAAATATAACAATTTGATACCTCATGGTACAAAATGCCAACATAGATTTTTTTTCTTGAACATTTTAGATTTTTTGGAGCAAGTTTTGGTATAAATACTACACGAGTGTTAGTAAAAATATACGATAGTCAACTATCAATTTTTTACAAAAGAAATCTCAAAAAATTTCTAAATATGAGAAATTTGATCATGATGTCATTTGCAAAAATGAATTTTAGAATTTCAAAAGGATAAAGTTAAAAACTATTTTCTTGACCTTGTTATTCGTTTTTTCAATAATTATTCCCTAAGACCCTCAAAATTGTATTTATTTATCACGTGCATGTGTAACCATTTAAGCAAGTTTAAAATGGTTTAAAAATGTTCATTTCACCTTAAAGAAGTCTACCCTTACCAAGTGGGCACTAAGTTCCTTGTCTCAGATATTTCTAGTTTTTAAGGAAAAGAGCTCGGACAAAATTAAGTGTTGACACATGCCGCACGCACCAGTATTTGTACCATCGATTGTCAGGCCTCCAATCCTATATCTATTTGTTTTTGACAAGTCTATGGGCTATTTATTAGGTTAACATAATGAGTCAGGTAAGAAAGAGCAAGTTATCCACTAGCAAAGCAAAAAGTTCACGGAGTGGAAACAATTACCTAACAATTGAGAAACTATGTTGTGCTTTAGCTTGGACAGCTCAAAGGTTAAGGTAATACATGTATACCACACTATATGGCTAATTGCTAAACTCAACCTTATCAAATAACTATGTGAGGCCTTTGGCATGTCAATAAGGTTAGCCAAATGGCAAGTCTTGATGTCTAAGTATAATATTACATGCGTGACTTAGAAAGCCATTAAGGGTAATGTAATAATTGATTTCCAGCAAGCCAAGTGATGAATGACTATAATCTTTTGGATTTTGAGTTTTAATAAAGATTTAATATGCATATTTGAGGCAGAAGATACTCTAGACTATAGCTAATATTATAAAATGCACTTTTATGGAACCTTAAATGCATTAGGGCATGGAATTGGGCAAATCTAATGTCAATTAATGAAAACTACTACCCCTTCATGGCTAGATTAAACTTTGATTGTACCAACAACATAGCACATATAAAGCTTGCCTATAGGACTCTGAACCTTCATCGAAAAGGGTATCAAGGTTCTAAAAGTGTTCGAGGATTTAGCCCTAGTAATCTATCAACTTTAAAAAGAATCAGAAACCCAGGGTGCTAAGTTAATTCAATATGGAAAGGTAATCTCTGAATTAAGACAAGACTTTAATGAAATCAGCTTCTAACATTTACCTCGAAAAGAAAACCAAATGCTTGATACTTTAGCATACTTGGCGTCACACTTATTTAGATAAATATCCAAGAAATCCCAGCCTATTATCATGGTATAGAGGAGGAAAATGATGGATTACTATGGTACCATGATATTTTTATACAAAAAAGGCTAGGATTTAGTGTTACTCTAGTGTATGGGTGCTCTTAAAGCCAATAGAATCTTATAGGAAATCTATGGTATGCACGCTAATGGCAACTGAATAGTGAAGCAAGTCAACAATCAGGCTATTATTAGTTTACCTTTTGAAGGATCGCATTGACTATGCCTGATGATGCCACAAGTGCCAAATCTACATGGAAAAAATTCATGTCCTACTATCACCTCTACATGTCTTGACAGCTCTATGGCTTTTTTTTATGTGGAGCATGGATATTTTTGGACCTATAAGGCCTTTAATGGGCACCATTTCATCCTAATTACTATTGATTATTTTACCAAAAAGGTAGAAATGACCTTATATACCAATGTAACCAAATCAGTTGTATGCAAATTTGCAAAATGAGACAATAACTGTCAATATAGGCTTCCCAAATAGATCATTATAGATGCAAGTAGTTTACAAGCAATTCAAAATTTAGCATTATAACTCAGTGGCATATTGCTTGAAAATGAATAAAACAGTCAAACCAACCAAGAAGAACATTAAAAAGATAGTCAGGAAGATGGTTGAAACATAAAAAGACTAGCATGAGAAGCCATCTTTTCCACTACATGCCTATTGCACAAAGGTTTGAACTTCTACGGGTGCTACCCTTTTTTCTTAGTATATGGCATAAAGGTTGTTCTACCTATTGAGGTCAAGATCCCCTTACTCAAGGTCTTGATAGAAATCACAACTTGAAGAAGCAGAATGAATCAAAAAATGATACAAGCAACTTAATAAGAAAAGAGTAAAAGTTATCACAAGCAAATGTACCAAAAGCGTATGATGAAAGCCCATAACAAGAAGGTTTATCCTCGTTAATTTTGAGAAAGTGACCCAACGCTCAAACAAAATCTCTCAATCCATTACGATGCTCTGAGAAATACATAGTTTTGAAAAAAGCCTTGATCTTGACCTAGATAGATGGTGACAACTTGCCTAATCTTGCCAACTATAATTCTATCAATAAAGACTACACATAACCAAAAAAAACTTAATGAAAGCCAGAAAGCGCATCCAAGTAAAGCAAACTGCTTATGTTGAAAACCTAAAGGGACAGCTTAAGTGACTTAAGCTTACGTTCATCAAATGCAGACTATTACTAGCTTAGGCTACAACATACCTGACCTATCTACCGTATGATGAAACATATAACTTGGTCCACCTACTAAACCCTATTTCCATTCAAACCTATAAAGAAAAGGCGATGTCTACCTAGGCAACCATCACGTCATAAGGTAATCTATTCCTAATTGTTTTTTTAAAAATCAGTCAACACTTAAGGGATTAATTAGTTGAGAAAAAACTCTGAAAGCACTTAAAGAAAAATTTATGTCATTAGAATTAAGGGCATCAACTGCCTAAAAATCCATTCCTAACTGTTTTGTATATCTTTGAATTATTCATGAATAGTATTTTTTTTCATTTTAATGAAATACAATTACTTATTTCTCTTTCAATTTTTTTAATACTTGTATTCCAAGTTGCATCATGTTTATCATTTAATTGATAATGCTTGATATATGGACCAAACATATAATAAGGTTTCCTAATATTACTTTGAAGAAGATGAAAAATTTATAGTAACTTTGTTTCATATTTAAAAGCTAAGAATGAACCTTGAAACCATGACCAGTCTTACTTTTAGACCTCTCCATTTTGAAAACATGTTCAAAAACCTTTTCCTCAATAAGCCTTAGCCAAAAGGTAAGAAGTAAAAATCCCATTCTGACATAGTGCCTTAAAATTTAGGTTAGTCAACCTAGATTACCAGCAGCAATCCTTTTAGTTAAACTTTAAACTAGCTTATTGAATTTATGAGCAAACTCAATTAGCAAAAGAATCCTAAACACAAACTAATCTAACTTAAGAACCTAACTTCACAAGTATAGGCTACCCATACCTTCCCAAAATAACTTTGAACATTTAGAGCCTTTGGACATCAAAAACAAGATTAACTAACCCTAAGAGAAGAGGATGCTTGATTGAATTCTTGGATGAGCAAATGACATAAAACACCATAACCAACTACCAAAATAGGCTTTTAAATCATCACATTTGCATCCTTCAAGCATGTATTTGCATCATCATGTGCCATTCATATAACAATTAACATTTTTCCCATTGTAAACTTTTGCAATAGTCGAATTAGCAAAGAATCCCAAATACATATTTTCATTTTTTAAAAACCCGAAAGGCTTCAAGTAAAAATTTATGACCTTGTAAGCTCATAAATCAGAAAACTATCATGGTAGAATATCCTAAACTTAAATTATCTCAGGTAAAAAAGGCTGGACGCTTATTACTTTAGTCTATAAAAACTAGATGTCTATAGACCTCAGTTCATAAAGAGCTGATGATTATGTACCTTAGTTCATAGAGCTTTATATGCCAACCAACCTCTCTTGACAAAGAGTTGGGCATTAGTTGGATTTGTCTACAAAAACTAGGCACTAATCGAGTTTGTCTATAAAAAGCTAGGCACCAATAGAGTTTACCTATAAAGAGCTGAGTGCCATTTAAGTTTATCTGTCTATCCATAAAAAGTTACGCACCTATCGAGTTTGTCCACAAAGTGCTAGGCATTAATCAAATATATCCATAACGAGTTAAGTACATCCATAAAGAGCTGGCACCAATTGAGTCTGTCTGTAAAGAGCTAGGCACCAATTGAGCTAGGCATTAATCAAATATATCCATAACGAGTTAAGTACATCCATAAAGAGCTTACACCAATCGAGTCTATCTGTAAAGAGCTAGGCACCAATTAAGTTTATCCATAAAGAGTTGGGCACCAGTTAAGTCTACCCACCTAAAGATAGGCACTAATTGAGTCTATCTGCAAAGCGCAAAGCACCAATAGAGTTTGTCTACAAAAAGCTAAGCACCGATAGAGTGTATCCTCAAAGAATGAGCACTGATAAAGCCTATTTACAAAAAATTAGGCACTTATCGAGTCAAAATCCACATCAGTTGGCACATGCCTAAGGGGTTACCCTAGAAAATCCAAAAGCCTAGTAGAAAGGTTAAACCTTAAAAAAAATTGCTTAGACTTTTATCAAAATTTTCACTAAAAGATCATACGCATAACTGTGAAACACTAATTAGATCTCATTTTTTTCAAAGCACTTAAGAGGCATTATTCTACCCTGATAAATTATGTCTATTTATCTGTACCATGTTTTCGATACTTTGCAATGGCTAAAGAAGGGTACCTGTAGGTACCTTTTTTTTCGAGCACTTTTCGAACAAACCATGCCTACTTAGAGACTTTTAGATTAAATGCAATAATTTCACTTCTCGGGCCAATTTCTAACATCATGGGACTTAAATGGAAGGTAATGGAATAAAATAATAAAAATAAAAAATGAGATAACTATTGGGTGCTATGTTACCAAGGCACTGTAGGTGACATGTTGTCAAGCAAAAAAAATTTTTAGGGAAGGTTTGAAATGCCTCAAAACCATGTTAAAAATGTAAAAAGATGTTATTCATTAATGTATCACTACATCATCTTGTTTTTGTCGTTTAAAGCATTATTAGAGTCTTTTGGAAGAGCACGATTATTTCCCATCATTCTAGGTCAGGTGTTCAAAAAGTCAAAGTTATGATAAATCTACATTTTTGGATGCAAATCTTAATACATGGCCACTTGGTATTAATAAAAGTTCCACATCATCAAAATTTCAAAATCTTGCTATTTGTATTGATACAAAAAGGCATAGTATCAATACTTAAGGTGTGTATTGATACCAAAGGTGTTTGTATCAATACATGTTTATGTCATTACTAAAATTGGGATGTTTAGCCAAAATGTATCAATAAACAAGTAAGAGTGTCAATATAGCTATTGTGGTAATGATACTCAGCATGAAGTCTCGAGACTTGAAGATAAAATTTGTTCTTTTTATCGATATATAGCACTTGGTCTTGAGATTGGAAGGCAAAATTTTCTCTATATATGGATACAGGCAAGCATTTTTGCCTAGTTCGTGTCATTTTTCAGCCCTTGCACCATTGATTTAAAAATTCAGTTTGGCCATGTTTTTAGCACCAAAAATCATCAAAATTCATACCACGACTCAACATTGGACTTATTATTAGGATATTTTCATGAAGCAGGCTTAGTTTTTTTTTCCACTTTTAAACTCCCTCAACCTCTTTGCTGCACCACGTTGGCTGCTATAATCATTGAAAATTCAACCAACAGAGCATGTACCCAAGGCTTTTATATGGTACATAGGGAAAACCTTATAATACCCTTATTTTTGGCTTTTAAAACATTGTTTGAGCATTTCTATATAAAAAAGGCAACTTTAATTCATTAATAGGCATTCTACACTCTCCAAAAAAGAAAAACAATCTTTAACCACCAGAAAACCAAAAATCACTCTTCATTTTTGTAACTCCTTCAAACCACCATAAAAAACCTTTAAAAACCCTACCTTTCCTTGATTTACACTCTCTAATCATCCTTTCATTGATATTATAGCCCTTAAGCTCTTTATTTCCTACTAATTAATAGCAAAGGAAAGGAAACAAATGAGCTACAAGTCTAAATACTTTTCTGCTTAGCATCTCAAGCAAGGTTTCCAAGCTTCTAAGTATATTTCCTACTCCTCCATTTATTTACTTTCCTTTCACATTTATATCATTCTTAGTGAGCGAAAATCCATGTGACCATGACCTTTTTCTAGGAAGCTTCATGCAATTTATGGCATTATTTGTGGTAGGCTTAGATTCTTTATGCCATATGGACTTCTTTTAGCATGTTCTACTATGCTCACATGCCTAGTTTGGCTCAAAATCATGTTTTAAATGTTGTATGAAAATTCCATCAAGTTTTTCTTTGCTTGAACATGTTCATATCATCTTACATGGCATGATTGTTGATGCATTTATGAAGCTAGCATTTCCATGCATCTTGTTAAGCATTTTCTCATTTTTTTTATTATTTTCATGTCAAAATATCATTTTTGTTTATCTAAGTATGCTATCCATGTTCATTTTCATGTAACTCACATTTAGTTTATAACATGTTGGTCAAGATGTTTGCTTGTTTGCTACAAAAATCTAATTTTCAAAAAACACCCTAAGTTAAGCCTACGTTACATCCGATAAATAGTGATTAACATTTATTTAATGATTTCGCTAATTATTCTTCCAATTTTGGAGTAAAATCAAGCTTTACATATTTAGTTTCATGGTCATGTAAGGTTAAATATTCTGGTTTTCAAAATAGAATAGCCTTTTTACTTGTTTTAAAGTGGTTATTCCTTGATGTTAAGGTATAATACCTTTACAAGTGACTTTGGTTAATAGGCTATTCCTTTATCCCAAATTACTCTACGATTATGTAAATAAGCTTCGGAAGCCGTTTTCATTGACCCTTTTTTGTTATGGACATTTGGATGTCCAAACCTAGTCCTAGAAAACTCAACAAGAGAAAAAGCTCCTTTATTTTGCTTTGGCAGCACTATGGTCATAACTTTAAAAATCATTTTTGAGCCCTAAAACTTTTTTTAAGATTTTATGATATTTTTTGTTATAGTGCATCAAATTAACTTTCCAATAGCATCTTGTTTACCCTCGAATCATTCTAGTTAAGGGAGTTATAATTTTTCAAACCTTTGCCACCTAAAACCCTTAGAATCAATGATTTACATTACATATGGGCCATTTTGACCCATTAGATAATTTTTTTAGATTTTTAAAATATTTTTTCAAAAAAGTTGATAAAATTCCTTTTGTGGCTAGGTATCATTTTCAATTTAACAATTCTAAATAAAGACAAAGTGATTTTTCAGAGTTTTGTTACACCCTTTCCCTTACACATGCTATCGGTGCTAAAGCAAACCCAACATCAAAAATTAATTACATCTAGAAAATAATTTTTTAAGATTTTTGGGATATTTTTATGTTAATCCTTGTTAAGTTACCTTTTCAAATATGCCTTTTTTAGCTTTTGAAGCCTTTGGATGAACCCAAAACAAATTCAAGAAAGGTGACAGTGTAATGCTTTCCTCTATTTTTGACTTAATAACTAAACTAATTTCCTAAACTACTTTTTTGAGACTTTCAAATGCCTCAAAATGCATTTGACTAATTTCCCATGGAGTTGAGTGTCACAAAACAAGTCTCATGAAGCCTGGATCAAGGCCAGATAAAAAAATTTATTTTTTCTTTGACTCAAATTACTAGTTTTAATTTTAAAATGCCTATTTTCATTAAAGAATATCCCTTTTTGTCTTTAAAAAAAAACATTAAAATTTTCATCTTTGGGGATACTTTAACCCCATTCTTCGATAGGGTATTTTAACCCTGCTTTTACAAACTTCATTCAAATTTAAGAAAATTAACTAAAATTTTCACTGTTAAAGAATACTCTAACCCTAGCTTCTGAAGGAATACTCTAACCTCACTTTTTAAACTTCACTCAAAATCTAAATTTTCTCTCTTTAGAATTTCCCTAGGTCTTTTAATCAAGACTTTCTTTTCCATACTTCAAGCAACCACCAAGTTCAAATAGTCTCAAAATTGTCATTCTTATTATCCTCAAAATTAAAGACAATTATGAGATATATCCCGACTATCATTCTTTTCTTATGCTTTTGTGTGTTTATTTCTATGTAATATTTATTATATTCATTTTCATATTACTAACATGTTTCCCTTGGTGATGCCCATTTTGCATTCATATTTTTAAATCATTTTTTGAAAATTATAAGGCAATGTTCTATGTCAATATCTCTCCAGTGCTTAGCATGGAATATCTGATTTCAAAATTACATTCAAAGATTATATTCATCAAAAAAATTCTTATGCTCCCCAAATCTCTAGGGTGCAAATGATTCAAAATTTTCCTTAAAACTTGGGTGTACAATTTTTATACAAAATCATGGATTAAAATGGGATTATATCAAAATAATGACAAGTCAAAACTAAGGAAACAAAAAGCAATGTAAGACATGGCTAATGGGTATCGATTTTGGGCATCTTAGGGCGTTAATCCTTGCCCCTAATCGATTCCCAAACCCAATCGATGGACATCTGGACCTCGTAGACCCTAAAATTAATATTTTAAGCTTTGTAACTCAAAATATCATTTTCAATAGGCATACGATCATATCTAGCCCAAATGATCGGTGGTAACTCTAAGTCCTTGGCCACTTCATGGAGGGCATTCAAGACTAGTTGGATGAGCCATTCATTCGATGGTCCTTACTTCTACTTTCTCCTTATCATGCCTAATCCAAATCTTGATCAGGGCATATCCTAAAGACAATT
>JBBYHO010332728.1:21563-61137 GCA_038382025.1 Adansonia gregorii | reverse complement strand
TTCGATGGTCCTTACTTCTACTTTCTCCTTATCATGCCTAATCCAAATCTTGATCAGGGCATATCCTAAAGACAATTCCTTTTAAGTCACACACATTGCCATCCCAGCGATTCGAGTGTTATGTTGGAGGCATGTAGCGACAATGTTCATTGCCAACATGTTAGGAACATAATGAGTCACATACAATAAGATGGTGTTGTTAGATTAAATCTAGGATTTAACTAAGTTGGCCTTAATTAAATAAAAAATAGATTAATTGGAGGACTTAATTAAACTACTTCATTTAAGAATTATTTAAGACATAAATTAGATTTTTAAAATTTACTAGAGATGTCTTAATACAACAAAAAAGTAAGAAAATCTTATCAAGAAAATGTCTAATTGGCAATAAAAATGCCTTGATTATTTCTAGCTAATTAAACAATTATTGATAATTATGTAATATTATTTACATGAGGCAAAATTGTTTTATTTGTGTTAGACATTTAATTAAGAATTAAATTTTTTACATGTTAATAGGGTTGGGTTAAAAGCCTAATTATTAACTTAGGTGCACCTAGTTTTGAACTACACCTATTTAGACTTGCTATAAAGCAAACCACATGGATTAAGGCCTAATTAGTGTAGTATTGGGCAAAGATATTAATTAGTTACTAACTGGACTAAATCTTGAATAAAATGGTTAAAAGTGTTTTAACTAGGATTTAAGTTACCACCAAAGTGATGCCATCCATAAGGGTGACTAACTGGGCCTTGCATGTAATTAAATACATTATTAAAGCTTTTTGGCTGAGTGTGGCTATTAGAAAATCCTAGGCAAGTAAACCTTAAGATCCTTAAACAACTTAATGTAACACTTAGCTTTCTTTGCACAACTTTGACTTTTAGAGAGATCTAGAGTTGTTCTTGATCCAAATGAAAGTGGAAAAATAGTTTTTCAGCATTGAGAGAATAGCCCTTACCCAGGGTTGAGAAATTAGCCAAGTTTACGCCAACCTCTATATCCCTACAAGATCCTTTTTCCCTGGGTTTTACTCTATCACCTTGCTAGTATTGTTCTTGGATTATATGAAGGAAAAGGTTTTTCAATTCTACTTTTGGGTTAAGGCCTAATTAGTTTTCTAGCTAGCATTGGGGAACTAAAAGGCCTAGAGAAGGTTTAAACATCATATGTGTAGATTATCATTAGAGGCAGAACATGTGTGTTACTCTTGATTTCAAGAATCCTCTTAATGAGCTTATTTGTGTATCTCTAAACATTCTTTGGACTTTGGATTACTCCAGATTACTAGATTTGAGAGCCAATAATTCCTAAACAAATAGGTGTTTTGATTTTGGTAAACAATTTTGAATGTTTACTACATGGAAATCCTTCCCCAAAGATCTGAAGAAAGTTTGATTGTTTCTATATTTATGTTTTTTGCCATTTATCATATGTTATTTTATCAATTTTTGAAATATGATATATTCATGAGACTAGACTTATTGAGATATGGATCCCTTTAAAAGGGGATAATGATATTTGCTATTATGTTTTAGGAGTCAAAACATCAGTGTCAGTTTCGTTATTAATGTCAATGTCAATATCCAAGTTTGCTATTTCTGGCTAAGTGGATAGATAGCAAATGACATTGTCTAACCATCATCTAGTTACACTTAAGGTATTCGATTCCTATGGGAGTTGGGAATTTTATCATCAAATAGTAGAAAGCTATTACGATTTTCGTCTTCATCATCAGTAGTCTCCTAAAATGAGATTATAAGTTGCTGGTTGATTGAAAACAAGGAAATTTATCCTGGTGTTAACTATATGTTAACTATCTCCGAGTGTGAAGGGATGCATTATAAAACCCTTTACAAGTACTGGGTGGTTCGAAAAATCATGAATTGGTGGTAAAAGGTGAGATCGTTTCTAATAAGCCCTTTTCTTAGAAAAGCTTCCCATTGTATGATTTCCATAGCAATGCCATCAATTCGAATTTGGTTCATTGTTAGTAATTTCTAATGGCAATAAACACAATGATTGAGTCATTCTCATTTTCAAAATAAAGTCATTTCCATTTTCCTTAAAGATTATTAGACTTTGGTGGTATATTAATTGCCCTAACACTGTGCAAATGAGATTTTCCTTTTAAAATACTAATTGCCTAGTCCTTTATTGTTCTCACAATAACATTTATATAGTCGATTAACATTGCCAAAAAAAGCAAGCAAATATGGATGGATTATAATTGGACTTGTCAAATCGGTCACTCGAGTTGGTTTGGGTTAGGTTAGGTCATTTTAGGTTCTTAAATTTTTGGGTCATTTGATTATTTTCATTTTGGGCCATTTTGATTTCAGATCATTTTCGGTTCAGGTTATTTTGAGTTCATGTTATTTTGGTTTTGGGTGATTTAGATTATGGTCAATCGAGTTTAATATTCAAGTTCATTGGGTTTGGCTCATTTTAAATTCGGGTCATTTTGAGTTTGAGTCAATTGGGTTTAACACTTAGGTTAATTAGTTTTAGGCCAATTAGGTTAATGCCCAAGTTTATGGGCTTTGGTCATTTTGGGTTCAAGTTGTTTAAAGTTAATCATTTGGGTCAATTCGAGTTTTGCTCATTTAACTTCAGGTCGGGGCATTTTAGATTTTTGTTATTTTTAAGTTCGGGTTAGTTGATTTTTGACTATTGATTTTTTTTATTAAATCAAGTTAAATTGAATTTAAATTTCGATAAATTGATTAAATTTTTTTATCTTTGAGTTAGAATTGACGAGGTCTACTTATAATGATGATTTGACGAATTGGATTTAAATGATAAGTATGTACCTGTTAAGAATAATATTTGCAGTTTACTTCTATTGTATGAGTTCGGACAAAACCCAGTTCAAAATTAGTGGCAACGGGTTCCGTTGATAATTGTATTCGGTGGGTAGTGATTAGTGACCGGTGAGTGCTAGAATCACTTTCATTGACTCGAAATCCAAAAGAAGCGCGTGGACCCGGCGTTTGGACCATCTTGCACGTGAAACTGCGGTAGATATTATGATTTTGCACTTGTGCTTCACGTGCACTTCTTCTCGTCTCTCTCATATTTTTTGTCTTTATTTTTTTAAATAATTATCATATCGCAACCATATTACCTCATATTATTCATTATAATATTATATAGCAATCATTTACATCATTTTTTCACGTGCGTCACTTAAGTATACTAATATTAATTAGTTTATACAAACACTTAAGATACGGAGTATTTAATATTTTTATATTTATTAATGTTTCTTTTACCCTATGCTATTTTTTTCTCATGATTTGCATGATTATTTTTTTATTTTCTAAAAAATATAGAGATAATAAAGTATAAATACAAATATATGTCTACACACACTACCTGGCGGTGGAGGAGGGCGTTGTGTTGTGAGACCAAACCCCAAAATTTTAGACATATCTTTAATATATATGTTGATGTGTATTTATTTATTAATATAATTAAATTAACTTTAAAAATAAAAGTTATATTTATTTAGTTTTTTATTTTTGTTTATAATTTATTTTTATGCTTCAAAATTTATAAACAAAAATAATTAATAGTCTTGTTCTCCCAAAAAAAATTAATATTTTTTAATGCATTTTAAATTTATTTTTTAATAACCCATCAAATGAATATAATATTTATCTTTTGATTGTTAGTTATGCTCAAAATATTAATTTTTAAAAAAAATTAGCTCTCTTTATTTATATGTTTGTCTCACAATATTAAAATATGTCTTAACACGTAATTTATGAGCAGCGCCTTAATGGAAAATTTTGGTTAATGAACCGAAATTTAGACATTATGCGTAAGAGAAATCGAATCATGATTGTTGCAGCCAAAATCATTATGTTGCACCACGATAGAGACTTAATGGGCAACGCAGCCATATTGAAATTTGAATCTATTTTCAACACCTCTGTTTATTGACCTCAACACCTGTGGAGATTTTATAAGTTGGTTATATATGGTGGTGGCTGAAGTAGCATTGCCCAAATTATAAGATAGAGATTTTATATTTTTGTGTGTGTTTTTCTTTAAAAAAAAAAACTGATCTTTAATTATCTTTTTATTTGTAATTATAAAATTATTTGAATGTTGCTTATTGAACTTATAATTGTTATTGTACATGAGTTTATTTGTATCATTAAATTTGACTATTTTAATGATATTATTATCCATATTACATTTTAAGAAAATTTTATTTATAAAACTAAAATTTTTTATTTTATAAATTAAATAAAACTCATAAAATTATTATAAATATTAAAAATAATAAATATGATAGCAAACATATAAATATATTGTTTTCATAAGAAACAACCACTATGCATGATGTAGCGTTTGCAACACCAGCAACTGTGACACAACGTCCTCAACGCGCGACCGCGATTTAATACTATGGTTCCCCTCCCCAAAGCTCTGGCTAACCCTGCCTTTGTACACCACAATGTACATTTAGTACTAGAATTTGATCATCTGTTTTGTGGGTATTGTAGGAAAAAGAAAGTGTTTTATAAGGAAATAAAAATTTAAAAGATATAGATACCTTTCTTTTATTTTCATGTGATAATTTTGTTTATATTTTTAAGTAAAATTTTTAATTTTAACGTTAATTCACTTGTGACACTAACTCAATCAACTATATTTATATTCGTGTAAATATATACTAACTTCTTAATATCTTAATGTTTCTTTTCTAAAAAATCTAGTCAAGCTTTTATTGGCATAAAAGTTAAAATAAAGGAGCATTCAATAAAACATAAAATAAAGGAACATTCACCATATATATATATATATATATATATATAAGCATGAACGTAATGAATCTTTTGAACCAATGAAAATGAGTATGATTGTTCACGACACTTTTATTTTGTCATTCTAAATATTAATTATTAATAACATTTATCTAGTTTATAAAACAAATCTAATTATATTGAAAGACTTTCATTAAATAGATTTATTTTCTAATAAATTAAAATGAATTAAAGTTTACATTGTATTATTATTATTATTAATCTTAAAATAAATGAATTTTAGTAATCCATTTTTTCAAGTTAATGCATAGATGAGAAGTCCGATTGCAATGAAAACTTTTGTTAAATATAGATTAATTTAATAATAAATACAAAATACCTAAATTTTCTTATCATATTACTTTATCTTATAATGTTAATCTTTCATTAATCTTAAAAATAAGAAAAATATATTAATCCAATTTTATATTTTACTACAAATTTTGATTAATATACATTTATTAATTTCAATTATATATATAGGAATAACATTTATTCCATTGTATTTAATATTTTATATTTATAAATATTAATAAGATTTACCATTGAATATGTACATATCTTTATCAAAGCTTTTGTAAAATATTTTTATAATATTTTAGATAAGGATTTTAAAAATTAAATTATGTGTAATTTACAATAAAATGATCAATACTGTACCAATAGACATATCATTTTTGCTTTGGTACTGGTTATAATGATATGTATGTTTCGCCAATATTTTTTGAGTTTACTAACAATTTTCAAATATTTTCAAATATTTTCATATATATATATATATATATAACCTACTTTCAAGTTCCTTAATAAAATATATATTTTATATGCATCCATCACATATAGGTTTGTATGCAAAAAATAATTTTTGATATTATAAATATTTAAAATCCCAAATTTTTATACATCAAATAAAGAAAATAAATATAAAAATATTTGAAAATATATAGTATATCATTATTAATTAGGTTCAATAGTCTAATTTAATGAATATATTTTATTCTTAAATGTAATTATGAAAAAAATAAAAAAGATTAAGAAAAAAAGCTTTAAAATGGGTTTAAAAAAATAAGTGAAAACTTTAAAAATCATAAAAAAATTTAAAGTCTTTTAGCAATAGGTTTGGACCAATACATGTCATAATGTGCCAAACGCAAATCTGACACGTCAGACTTAGAATGGGTAAATTTCTTTATTTTATTTTCTCATATTCGAGGGAGACTTAATTGTAAAATTGAATTGCTTGTTTAACTAAACCCTAAATGGCCATTGCAAAATGACCAATTGATTCAGAATCACACCAATTTATTTTAGTTAGGTGAGATTAGTCATCGACCAGAGTTCCTCTTTTTAAGGTCATGAAACCCTCGAAACAAACTCTAAAATCCACTTAATATGCAAATATTCATATGAAAAGGGTTTGGGAGTCAGTTACACGTGGAGTGAGATGTGTCCCTCTATGACACCCCATAAATTGGTACCTATTAGCTATGTGTTAACTTAAATATCGATTATAATCTATTTTAATTTTTCAGGATTTAACTATAATTCTTTTATTTTAAAATTATTTGCAACTACTATTATTATTTTAATTCTAAGTAAATCGGGTTTCCACATATCTTGAAAATCAATATATTTTTCACACCCCTCTAGAAAACTTAAAGGAACACGAAAGTTTTATTTTTTTGAGAAATTAAAAATTTTGATTTACCTATTTGAAGAAGGTATTTCTTTGTTTAATATAATCGATAAAATGGTTTTAGCTCAAGGATATTGCCTCGAGTTTTAAAAAAAAATTATAATCCACATAGATAGTTATGTTTAATTTGAAATAGTAAAGTGATTCTTTTATTATGGAAAATAATCTAAATGGACCTAACATGCATGGACCTAAACGATCCATAAATCATGGAGGATGATTTAATTGCATGAAACTTTGTATAATAATTCCTAAGTCATAGAAAATGACTCAAATGTCCTAACATGTAGAAAATTGCATGAGAATCCCTAGATCATAAAATTGACCTAAACGACCCTAACACATAAAATTGCATAAAAGTCCTAGATAATGGAAAATGACCTCAATGACCCTAAAATTCATTTAATTGCATAATAATCCCCAGATCATGGAAAATGAACCCAATATGCATAAAATTGCATAAAAATTGACCCAAATGACCCTAAAATTCGTGAAATTACATAAAAGCTTCTAGAATCATGAAAAATGACCTAATTGACTCCAACTTTCAATTAATGGCCATAAATTAAGGAAAATGACCTAATTGACCCTAACTTTTAGAAAATTTCACAAAAGTCTCTAAGATCACAAAAAAATAACCTAAATGACTTTAAAATGCAAGAAATCTAATGAATGGCCATAAAGCATGGAAAATGACTAAAATGACCCTAAAATGCATGAAAGTTGCAAAATTATCCCTAATATGCATGAAAACATCATGGAAATTGCAAAATTGTCCTTAAATATTTCTAACACTCTTAAATGCAACCGTAAGCATCACTTTTCACTAACAAACATACAAGATGCATCATTCATGATTTTACTCACAAAATACTTTTTTAGCATAAACATACATTGATGTATAATGAAACATATAGTTGTTGCTATGAACACAACATTTCATGGAAAATGCATGGTAATACAAACCATTATCATAATAAATGAAAATGTTATCATATTTGATTTTGAGAACAAAACACCTCATTAACATGAACATACATAGATACCTCACTATATATGGTGTTGGTGTTGTAATCATAGTATTTTCATGAAAAATGCATAACTATGAGAATAATGATAATGAGGCGTGGAAATGACATAAAATATATGTGTCATGCATAGAATAATAAATAAATAGCATGAAGAGCCAAAATAAAGTTACATCAAACTTGATGATAATCATATAAAAACTAAAAAATTTGGCATAAAACATTTGGAAAACAACTTTCTTGATGGAAACTTGGTTTTTATACCTTGGCACAAGTCATCACCTAAGGATGGCTTAGGATCATCAAGCTCTCATCAAAGGGATGAAAATATGTGAAATGAAAGTTAAAGATGAGAAAAAAACAACCTTAGGCAAGAACTTAAAGCAATTCTTTCTTCTTTCTCTTTTTTTATATCTTTTTTGGTTTTTTTGTTTTTCTTAGCTAAAAACTAAAGGTATCGTTTCTAATAAATGTCCTTGTTTAAAACCTCCTCTTAGCTATCATTTTATCACTTTGTGAGTTCATCCATATCTTGACAACTTAGCCAAGTTTGCTTGCAAGCAATCCTTTTCAGCCCTATTTTTTCTAATCAAAATGGCTAAAATCTTCTTATGAGGGCATGATTACAACTAAGCTAGTGGACAATCTCAACTACATGCCCTTAAAAAGAAACCCTCATCCATTATAGCCATATCTTGGTTCTATGCAAGAAGGAGTTTTAACTCTAACCCAAAATAGTAGTCCCATTGAGTTTCTATTGAACTAAGCTTAAAATAATAAGAAAATAATCAAATTTAATGCCATTTTGTTCCTATATATGATAAAAGCCTCTAATTTACCTATTTAAGTTCATTTAAGCTCTAATAGTGTGAGCTATGTAGATGGTTCTCATGCTTATGTTTTAATGTTGATAAAATATCTCTTGCATGATTATGAAGTAATCTGAGGCCATTAGGAAGTTGAAATGTAAGAAAACTTGAGTGAAAAAGCTTGTTTGTGGTGAAAATGCCATGCAATATCGATATATTTAGTGTTTTTTATTGATACAACACTTCTTAGAACCAAAAAACCTAAAAAATTTGACATTGTTTTGATAATATCGATACATTTGTAATTGTATTGGTACCTATACAATTATATTGATACAATTGCATTCCTAGGTCTTAGAAAGGCCAAAACCCTTGTGAATTTCATGAAACCAACATTTTTTTTGCCTCTCAAGGATTTCCAATTGACTATAGTGCCAAGTCTTGATATGTTTCTTTTTAATGGCTAGCACTATAGCACTAGACCCCCTCTTTTCTATCGCCTAGTGCCGTGTTGCTAGTACTTAATGACATGACATTTGGTAATCTTTTTTTTTTAAATGACTTTCAAAGGGTTTCAAATTGTTCAATTTACTCTCTAAGCATTTCAAACTTTTTAATTAGGGCTCGAGATGTCAGAAATTAATTAAAGAAAAAAATGGGTGCATTTCATTGAGGGTCCTAAATCGAACACAACTTGCTTAGAAAGAGCTCAAACAGAATTAGGTGTCTACAATACATATCGGTATTAAGTGGTAAGAAAGGTACTAACCGATACTAAACTTAAAATGGTACAATATTGATATTGCTTTGTTTTACCTCAACATCAATACGTACTGACCTGCATAACGGTACCAATATGACATTGACTACATTATTTACAAATAATTAAATCTTATATTACTACAGAAAGCTAGCAAAGCAAGCTTGAACCCAAAAAGCACATCGAAGCCTATCCGAGATTGGTTTTGATCCGATCGAGTTGACTTAAAAGGTTAAAGGCCAAAATCTAAAAAACACAAGCCTTAAAATCTTGAATCTGAAATGAAACCCATAAAGGCTCAGATTCATTAGGACTTAAACTTGAAACAAAATTGATCTGATCAAACCCATAAAAACCTAAATGCATTACGAAAAAACCCCGAACTACAATTATGTAATTTTATTTATAATAAAAGTATAAATAAATTTATCAAATTTTTTCATAAATAAAAATGCTTAATTTATGAAAAGGTATTTATAATTATTATACAATTATATTAATAATGTATTATTAATAAAAGCAATTAATAGTGAATCTCTAAATTAGGTTATGAGATAAGATTCATTTGAAACATATTAAATATGAATCTACTGTCATTACCATATTTATAACAATTAATCTTAAAAAAATACAAAATAGTATTATTAATTTAACATTTGATTAATCATGTACAATATTTTATTATACTTATTCTACATTTAAAATTTAATGTTAATGCAATAATAATCGCATATAGGAAAATGATATTATAATTTCAACATATGACTGAACTTGATATATTATGTAATACTAATAATACTATTATCAAATTTAACTTTAAATTGTATTTCTCTTAGTGCTTCGAATAAATAAAATATTAAATTTACTTCAAAATAAAAATATTATCTTGTAAATCAAAATATAAGATTTAAAAAACTAAATAATTAAATTAAAAACACACCATCCAAACAAAATATATTTGAATAAAATATTTTTCAATTCCTACAGCAAACAAATAAAGTTTTTCATTTCTTAAATATTTTTGCATTTATTTATTATAACAAATAGTCATATTAATTTTACATTTGATTTATTATAGAATAATCATGTTCAATATTTCATTATAGTTATTGCACATTTAAATTTTAATTTTAATAAAATAATAATTGAATATATAAAGAGTGATATTATAATTTAAACATACACCTGAACTTGATATTTTTTGGAATACTTAAAACATTACTAACAAATTTAACTTTAAATCATATTTCCCTTAGTGTTTCAAATAAATCAAATATTAAATTTACTTGAAAATAAAAATATATTCTTGCAAGTCAAAATTTAAAGATTAAAAAAAATAAATAATTAAATTAAACAATACAACATCCAAAGAGATTATATTTTCCAATTCCTAAAATCAATCAAAAAAATTTTTTTGATTCTTAAATATTTTTGCATTATGGGGTGCAAGCTAATTTTTTTTTTAATTGTTGAGAACCTTAATACCCATATTAAATGTTAATTCTAGAGCAACTATGATAACTGAAACATCAATATATCCTTTAACATTAATAAAAAATGTAATATCAAAATTAATTTTTTCGAATAATAAAAAACAACAAGTTTCTCATAAACTTATGTGCTCATTCAGAAATAAATTCTCTATTATATGTGTGATATATCTAATTTTATTAATTTTAAATCTCTATAATAAAAAGTAAGATCATATAATAACAAATGTATAATTAAATTGAAAGTTATACATTGATTAAATTACTTATTATATAAAAAAATAAATAATACTATAATAATTTAATAAACTAATTTAAATAAGTAGATAATCATTGTGAAATAATTAGAAGTATCAAAGTATACAAATTATTTTTTTATTTTTACTATAGGTGTATATATATATATATATATATCGAGCTTATATATTTAGCTTTTATTTGAATTTAAAAGATATTACACTAAAATTTATAGATAATATTAAATACAATACACAATAATCAATATATAAAATAAAATTATTATGCAATTTTATATTTATATAAATATTTATTATTTCTAAAATTTTAATTTTTGTAATTTTGTCACTAAAGTAAAATTAACAATTACAACTAAAATTTAGAAAAATGTTTACTAAATTCTATTTTTTTTTTTGAATCCTTCTAAGTCCACCTAAATTTGAATAGATCTAAATCCAAAATAATTCAAACTTGAACAAGATCGTATCTAAGATGGTTTAAGCCCAAGATAGCTCAAACCTTAAAAAGCTTGAATCTGAAAATATCTGAGATGATCTAAATTTGAAATGAATTGGAGCTCGAAAGAACTTGAATCTGATGATAGTCTGATTCGAGCCTACTTGTTTGCCACCTCTTTTATTTTATATATATATTATGACAACTTTTGATTTGAATCTGTTCACCCGTGAAAAAGTTTTAGAATAAGTAAAAATTTATTTTATTTGGTTGAAAAGTCAACAAGTTTTTTTTAATTAACTTAAGTACTAGTTGTGGTAAAATTACTTCACAAAGGTTTTTTTTTTTTTAAATTTTTCTTGCATTTTTTATGGTTTTATAGAGAGTTTCTTTGTTCTCATAATAGTTTTCTTTAGCATATATTACCATGACAAAAATGATTTTTGTTTATATTGATTTAGCAATTTCTTATTAAATATCCAATATGTTACACACTAGATTATTAATAAAATAGATTTTTTTTGTATAAGTTTATATAGTAATTGCATTATCATCGAGCTTGTAATATTAAGAAATTTGAATCAATTCATATTTTTTTCTTAGAAAAAAGTTGATAGGTAAATATATTAAAATTATAAAATAATATTTATTCATTGGAAGTTTATTAATTTTTATAAATTTATGTTTTTAATTAATCTTTCTTTTGCGGTTTTAGATTATTTCACTAATGTTATAAGTTTTCTAAGTTAGTGTCAACTATTTTATTATATATTTTGTTACGATGCTTATAATAATTGTACGTGAATATATCAATTGTTCAGGTGCAACTCTCGTCATCACATACTAGTTGAACAAAAAGCAAGAATGATAAACTAATTTCATATATAATTAGCACAATACTAAAAATAAAATGGAATATCATTAGAATAAAATCTTCATTTTACTGCAAAGAAACTATTTACAGATAAAACTAGAATGGTTCCCCCGCTTCACCGGGGGAATTAATTTTTTTAATTATAATTTTAATTAAATAAATTTTTTATAATTTTAATTACATTAAATAATAATTATTTATTTAAATGTTTAAGAAATAATATAAATTAAAATAATTCTATCTTTTAATATAAAAAATTAAATATTTCAAGTTACATATTTCATGAATTAAAAGAATATTACTAAATCAAATTTTTTTAAAAAATTATAAAATAACTTTTCTTAAAATCAATTGACAAATTCATAAAAAAAATACAATTTAAATCAATTTTTTTACCAATTAAATTTCACTTTCTTTTGTTGTAGGAGTTCAAACTGACCAGTTACTGCAACTAGTTTTTCATTTTTGTTCCGAAAAGATAAAAAATAATTGCAAAATATTTTTTTCACAAATTTTTTCTATATCCTTATTAATAATTATTTATAGTAATAATTGTGGATAATAAATATTTTTATTTACTAGTTCATTTTGTACTTATTTTAAAGTTTTTTTCTCTCTTCATTACATAAAACATGAATAATTATTTTATGATAATGATAATAAATAATAAATATTTTTGGTTTATTAATAATTTTGTATTTTTTTCAAAATTGTTTGCTTACAATACTATATGAATTAGTATTCAATTAAAAAATAATATTTGTTAAAATCTAAATCTACTAAATATCCAAATTTATTAAATTATTTTTTAAAAATAAAAATATAAAAATTGGCAGTAACTAAATATGTAAATGGATATCGAATATTGTAGGATATTTGAATCTGTTATCTGTGTAAATAAAGAGGATTTGGATATATGATGGATCCGAATATCCCACAACATTCAAAACAAAGTCAAAGCAAATTTGCATAATGGATATCTAAGGGTTCATATCAAAATCAGCTCCTAATGTACTGTAAATAGTAAATATATCTGAATCTACAAAAAATAGATTGAATAATATCGGCTATCAAATTTTTTATTGTTTATTATTACGCTTAGTCACAAAAGTAAAAGAAAATTCTTTGCATCTTTATTAATAATTATTTATTATGGTCAATGTCGCAACGTGGTCTAGATACGAATCCTAACCAAGCCTAACTTAAATAGCCTTCGTTCCTATATTTATTAAATTTGTTATTATTTTATATTTTCTTATTTGTATAGGCCATATCATTATTGACATCTTTTCACTTTTGGGGATTGTGGTCGAGATGAATCGCTCACTAGACTTAATCTTAAATAGTCATTACCAAATGACTATTTATTTGGAGTCACCTAGGTGAGATTGGTCACTTACCGGAGTTTCTGTTTGGAGGATTACGAAACCCTAGAATACAAATTCCAAGGCCTGCGATCATACAAAAAATCATATAAAAGGGTTTGGGAGTCGATTACAATCACAAGTAAGGATCGACCCTCTCGTGATGCCCAAAAATTGGTACTTTATTAATTATGTGCTAACCTAAATTTTAATTTTTATTCAGTTTCAACATTGGATGTTTAATTTTAATTCCTATAGTATTTCATCATGAAAGTTTATTATTTCGAGAAAGTTGGGTTTTAATGTTTATAGAAATTACAAAATTATTCGTACATTCTCAGGGAACCAAGTGGGCACGAATTCTCAGTCATATCCCGTTGGAGAACCATACGGAATATGAAAGGTTTTATTTTGTTTTAAAACTGAAAAATCTTGACTTCTCATTTGAAAAGGTTATCTCGCTATTAAAATAATTTATAGAATTCCTCACATATACTGGTAGGAATCCTATATATCAATTTAATTGGGAGACATTACCTTATTTATAAAAATAATGTTGTTATATAAAAAAATATCGATTCTATGACCTAAAAATGACATAATATAATGGACATATTCTTAATGTGTACTTTAGATAAGAAAGTATCCTAACGTTCACATAAGATGTGATTCAAATACAAAGTTATGAAAATATCCTTATGATATACCTTCGACATGAAAGTATCCGAATAACCCCAATGGATCTTAAGATGATCTTAAGATGATCTTAAAAAGCTAAAAGAAACCTAAACGTGCACCTTTGGTATAAAAGCATCTCGATAAAGCAAATTACAAAAATACCCCTAGGGTATTCATTCGACATGAAAGTACTCTGTAATCCTAATGGACCTTAAAATGACCTTAAAAGGCTAAAAGAATCCTAAAAGTGCACTTTTGGCATAAAAGCATCCGATACAAAAATTACGAAAATGCCCCTAGGGTATTCATTCGACATGAAAGTATCCGAAACTCTAATGGACCTTAAAATGACCTTAAAACGCTAAAAGAATTCTAAAATGCTCACCTTTAACATAAAAAAAAAGGCTAAAAGAATCCTAAACATACACCTTTACCATAAAAGCATTCGGTGAAGAAAATTATGAAAATGCCCTTAGGGTATTCCTTCGACATGAAAGTACCCGATAACCCTAATGGACCTTAAAATGACCTCAAAAGGCTAAAAGAATCCTAAACGTGCATTTTTGGCATAAAAACATTCCGGTGAGAAAAATTATGAAAATGCCTCTAAGGTATTCCTTCGACATGAAAGTACTCGGTAACCCTAATAGACCTTAAAATGACCTTAAAAGGCTAAAAGAATCCTAAACGCTCACCTTTAGCATACAAGCATCCCGATGAGAAAAATTACAAAAATGCCCTTATGGTATTCCTTCGACATGAAAGTACCCGATAACCCTAATGGACCTCAAAATGACCTTAAAAGGCTAAAAGAATCCTAAACGTGCACCTTTGGCATAAAAGCACCCCGGTGAGAAAAATGACCAAAATGCCCTTAGATTTGTGAAAATTACATCCCGTATTCTTCAAAAAATCAAACAAATACGAAAAGTTTTAAATATTTCTATACCCCTACGGAATGCCATTGGAATGATAGAAATTCCTAAACCAATAAATGACTATTTTACCCTTTCAATAAAAATTTACTGTTTAATCCCTACACTTTTTTATAATTTCATTTTAGTCCCTACATAATAAAATAACCTAAAAATTATAAAAATCGTATGAAATTATATATGAAAATGTAGTCAATATATCAACCAAAAATTCAGCCAACTACCTTTCCTTAAAAAAATTAGTTTGCAAAGTAACCCTTAAACTTTATAAAATTATAGTTTGACCCTTATATGGTAAAATACCACAAACAAAGCATTAAAAATCATCAAAACAGCAAAGAAACAACATGAATATCATGGTAAATATATGCATGAAGGTTTAGTCAAGCACCTTTGACCAGAAAATGAAAATTATCATTATTTGCAAACTAGCCCCTAAACTTTGAGAAATTACAAAATGACCTTAAAATGTGAAATAAACAGGAATGCCCTAAGAATAAAAGACTTATGATGTATTTAATTAGCTTTCAAACTGATTATTCATAAATATATATATATTAAGGTTTAATTATATCATTTCCACATCTTCATCATTTAATTTACATGTTAAAGTAAATACAAGCAAATATGGCTTGTTAACTATGGTACGTGGTTACACGCCCAGTGCAGCTTGTTGGGGTCACTAGGGCAATGGCCTTGGTAGCACACCCAAGGGCACAGATGCTGGTGTATGTGGACACGCCCATCTGAGGCACAAAAGTTAGGGCATTAAGCCTTGGCAGGCACCGACAGATGGACACCTATGGGTGTAATGCATGTGCCTACATAGGTTATGAGAGAACAATAGTGTTCAAACCCTATTATTCTTTCGAGTATATTTTACTAAGAAATCTCAAAGCAAAGAGCTCAAACTCATAATTTTATGACAAATAAATGTTTTAGAGGCTATAGGTGGTCCAAATTTTATCAGATTATCAAGATATTTTTTTAAATACTTACACTTACATAGATAAAGACCGATGCATGAAGATGGAGCAAAAAATTCAAGACCTAAAGTATGCTTTAAATGAAATTTTTATAGTCTTATTATTTTTTTAATTTTTAGGATTGGATCATGGTTTGGCTAGTTAAATTTTTTCCATTTATATGTTTTCTTTATGGGTGTATGTATATGTTTGGTAACATGTCATATAGAATAGGTGAATGCCACAAGACTTGTATTGATCACACATATTAAAATCTTACATGTTTTTTAAAATATGAGTGGGAGAGGATTCCAAAGAAAACCCATGACGTCCATTATTGATCTATATGTGAAAGCATGATAAAATCCTTTTGTCAGTTCTACCTTGGCCATAGCTCTTTCTAGGTAGTTGACTGCCATCAGTGTATTAGATTAGATCTACTATATGAAAAATGTGCTTGGGCATGTTCTATTTGAGATCATCCCTTGATAACTTAAATAACGCATAGACTGGGTTTCTTAAACAATGGTTATACTCTTAAGACTAGTTTAATATTAGCCTCCCCTTAGAGCTCTATTAGTTAAACTGGTGGTTGACTAAACAATTACTAATATATGTCTTAACCTAGGAGGATTTAAGGTAACATATGTTAATTGGATGGGATCCATGTTTCTGACTATTTGTTTTTATGATCACCTCTCAATGGCTTGAAGTAATATATGTAAAAATTAATGTTTTCATGTAGAAACATATTTATTTATGTGTAATTGCAAAAATATCTATTGTATATTTGCTTATGCAATGATTGTAATATTTTGAATATAATTTATGTTTAAAATGTCAACAACTTTTATTCAAATTCTTCTAGAAACAAATTGAATAGGGATAATTTTAAAAACTGGAAAAGAAATTTACTAATAGTTCTCAACTGTGAGGAAAAAAGTTTGTACTTCATAAACCTTGCCCAACAGAGCCTCCAAACGATGCACTGAATGGTCAACCTTTCTTGCTTTATACTTGTTGGAGAGAGCCTAATAACATAGCTTTTTGTTATATGCTAGCTAGCATGCCATATGTTTTACAAAAGTAACATGAGAACTATGTTACTTATGGATAACTTGAAGGATATGTTCAAAGGCCAAGTCAAATTGGCTAGTTAGTCTGCAATTACAAGTTTAACAAACTATAAGTAAAAGGTAAGTACTCCGATAAAGGATCATATCTCATGCTTATGGGGTATTTTGCTGAGGCTACTAAAAATGGTGTTAAGTTGGAAAACACCCAGATTGAGATAGTGTTTAAAATTTTTCTAGGGATTTTATGTGTTTTAAGGTTATATATAATATAGAAAGCAAAAATTTAGGTCTCACCGAGCTCATAGAGGAGTTACAAGCCTATAAGCTTATGTTCAATGATGGCAGCCAACTTAGGGAAGAGGTAACTTTGGCTGTAGCTTCGAATTTTAATTTTAGGAACAAGAAAAAGAAGAAGCAAAATGCCAAGAAGCAAGGGGCTTTTAGTTTTTTTATTCCACATAAATCTGAAAGCATAAAAAAAAAGAAGCTAAAAAAACCTAAAATGTCAAAGTCCTTCTATTATGGGAAAGTTGTTCACTTGAAAAAGATTTGTAAGGAATTCCTAGCCTCCCATGGTAGCGAAGGTAAGGATCTTCTTTATACTGAAGCTTGTTTAATGGAAAATTCAAAAGACATTCAAGTCATTGATTATGGAGCCATTAATCATGTTTGTGTTTCTTTGCAAGGGTTCAAGGAAATAAGAAGTTTGCTTGATAGATACCTCTCATTAATAAGTAGTAGTGGGAGCATGGTATTAGCTGAAGTAGTCTGAGATGTACATTTTTACTTTGATGAATTTAGATTTATTTTATTAAAATGATAGGCTGTTTTTATGTTTCTAATTTTAAAAGAAACCTTATTTTGGTTGCTTGTTTAATTAAAGATTCTTATTCAGTATCTTTACTAAAACTGTGGTTATTTATAAAAATAAGCCTTTTATCTATTTTGGGTGGATGGATAGTAATCTTTACTTTATCAAACCAAATATATACTCACTACTAGACACTAAACTAATGAATAACTCTAAAAGGGTAAAAACTTTTCACTTTAATAAGACATACCTTTGGCATTTGAGAATTGGTGACATTAGCTAATAAAGGATTAAAAGATTAATGAATGATGATCTATCAAAATCTTTAAATGAGGTACATCTTCCATAATGTGAATTCTGCCTTGAAGCCAAAATGACCAAGAAGTCTTTTAGAGCAAAAAAATGCAAAGGCCAAATATCTCCAAGAAATTGTAAACATAGACATACGTCTTTCCATGAACATCAAAATATGAGGAGGGTGTGGGTACTGTGTAACCTTCATAGATGACTACTTAAGGTACAAATATGTTTACATGATGCATCATAAGAGTGAAACCTTTGACAAGTGCAAAGAGTATCATACGAAAGTGGAAAAGAAAACAGGTCAATCCATTAAAAAATACTTTGATCTAATTGATGTGGTGAAAATATCTTTAATGTTTTCTAGGACACCTTGCAAAGAACGTGATTTTATCTTTATTAATTATGCTAAGTACTCTATAATAGAATGATGTAGCCAAGAGAAGAAATAGAACCTTATTGGATATGCTATGGTCTATGATGAGTTATTTAGAGCTATAAATATCATTTTGGTTGTATACAGTACAAAGTGCATATTATATTCTAAACCAAGTTCCAACTAAGTTAACTCTTAAGACCTCAGATGAGTTACGGAAGGGCAAAAAACCGTCCTTGGGACATACGAGAATATTGGGGTGCTTGGCACATGTATTGGATCAAGATACAAAGAAGTTGGAATCATGTTCAAAATTGTTCGTGTTTGTAGGGTATCCAAAAAGGACAAAAGGAGGACTATTTTATAACCTAAAGAATCAAAAAATTATTATTACAACCCATACAACTTTTCTTAAGAAAAGTTATATGAATAACTTTAAGGCCCAAAGTAAAGTGGTGTTTGAAAAACTGTCAACAGATAAAATTGCCCGATAAATTTCAGTATTGGATCTACTCCTAGCTTCATTGAAAGACAAGCAAACGTTAACGACTTAAGAAGCTTTGTCATATTATAAGGGTTTCTTAGAAACCTAATTCTTCCATGCATGATGGTAAGATTTATGAACCTTAGGCCATGGAATATGAAGATGATCCCATTAACTATGATAAAGCCATAAGTGATCTTAATACAAAGCTTTGGAAAAAGGCTATAAACATTAAGATGGATTCTATGAAATCCAACTTATTCTGGAAGCTTGTAGACCTTCTTAAAAGGATAAAACCCATTAAGTATAAGTGGGTTTACAAGAGAAAGAGAAAAGTCATAGGGAAAGTTAAAACCTTTAAAGCTAGAATCGTATACAAAAGGATAAATGCAAAAGGATGGTGTTGACTATAACAAAACTTTTTGCCTATTGTAATGCTAGAGTCAATTCTCATTATTCTATCCCTTGTCATGAGTCTTGATTAAATGGATGTCACGATGACATTCTTTAATGGCATCTTGATGAAGGCATTTATATGATGCAACCAGATGGGTTTGTAACGAAAGGCTAAGAAATGAAACTTTACAAGTTGCTTAGATCCATTTATGGATTAAATCAAGCTTTTTGCTCATGCAACCAAAGATTTGACTAAGCGATCAAGGTCTTTAGCTTTGAGCAAAATGTTATAAACTTTATGTTGATAAACATATTAAGGATATAAAGTGGTCTTTCTAGTCTTATATGTTGATAGCATATTACTCATTGGGAATGATATAGGGAACTTGTCATCAATCAAACTGTGGTTGTCACAATAATTTGATATGAAAGATTTATTGGAAGCTAATTATGTTCTAAGCATTCATTTTTTTAAAGATTGAAAGAGTAAGATGATAGCTTTATCCTAAGTTTCATACATGAAATTATCAAAAGATATAAGATGCCAAGAAAGATTCATAACCCTTATGGCATGATTCACTATTCATTTAATGATTACCATAAGACATTCAAAGAAACAAAGAAAATGATGAAAGTCTCTTATGCATCTACTGTGGGTTGTCTAATATATGTTTTGCACACACTTATACATCTGTTGTATGGTTGGCATTGAAAATCGATGTCAATTGAATCCTAGTAACAAGCATTAGCCTCAAGTATCCTAAGAAAATAAGGAACTATCTGTTGGTATATTCTAAAGGGGACCTAACACTTATGGGATATACGGATTCAAACTTCCAAACTTGTAGAGATTTAAGGAAGTCATCTTTAGGTTCTATATTTATCCTAAAAAGAGGTGCTATTGTATGGAAGTGTGTAAAACAAACTTGTATGGTTGACTCCATAATGGAAGCTGAATATGTGGCTCCTTTAAAGCATTTAAGGAAGCGACTTAGCTTTATAAGTTCCTAAAAAATGGATAAACCTATTACTCTTCAATAGGATAATAGTGTGGCAATATCAAATATCATGGAACCTAGACACCACTTGAAGATAAAACATATAAACAAGAAGTACCATGTAATAAGAGAGTTAGTGATAGATGGAATTGTTAAAGTCTGCAAAATTGGGTCCAAGAATACCTTTATTGATCCTTTTATTAGAACTTTAGTGACTAAGAGTTTCAAAAGGCATATTGAAAGCATGGGCAAGAAAATATGACTGCTGTACTCCCATAAGGAAAGTGGGAGATTGTTAAGTATGCCCTAATAATGAAAGAGATTATGATGTATCTCATAAGTTTCTAAATTGATTATACATATATATATATTTGGGGTTTCATTATATCATAACTATACCATCCTTATTTAATTTACATATTAAAGTAAATTAAGCAAATATTGCTTATTCACTACTTATGTTTATACCATTAGAATGTCATAGATAGTGGACTTTATATAGGGGAAAATAGTATCTCAAGTAAGTAGTCCAAATTCATAGTCTATGGTGTATTGGGTTAATGTGAGCAATTAACTCATGATAAAACCATTATGCCATCTAAATCCAATTAGAGAGATGGCTTACCTTGGCCATTTGGAGTGAGCGGACTCTTAAATGGAGACATAGATGTATCGCTTAGAAGTACCAATAAATTGTACTGATCCAAGTGCAATTAATTCATTAATAAGTCTATTTACTAGGATTAAGTCACTTTTGATGTTTATTGTGTAATTACCTAAATCCTAGGTAATTGACTCTATGTATATAACTTGTATGCTTTGATGTTCCAAAGGCTAAAGTGCCTCGTTGTAGTAAGCTACTAGACCAATTCATTTAGCATATAACTTACACTCAATGAGAGCTTCACTTATAGATATGGAATCATAGCTCCTATAAGGTTATCCTCTTTCAAGGCATTATATAGGATAAATAAAAATGGACGAGTTAATAACTTGATATCGAATGATAAATTATTCACATATGGTGAACAATCATATTCATATAGAATGTAGAATGGAACTTTAAGAAGTGGCTCAAGTAGGTAAAATAGACTTTAACCTTAAGTTGATTATGGATATCATATAAGGATATTATGCAGATGACAAGGTCATTGGACTAAAAGTTTGTTTTTTAGGTTTACATCATATGATATATAATTAAGGGCGCAGTTTCACGTCTCTAGTACTATGACTCTGAGATTAATAATTATGTGATTAGTTATTTAGTATAGAATAATTAATACATAGATTATTTGAATCTAATTACACATGTCCAATTGGTTCTTCCACTAGCTCAATATAATTCCTTAACGGATGATTATTGTTTAAAATACCTAAAGTTGAAAGATTCTCAATATAGTGAAGTGATGCAACGAACACATTCCCTTTAGGAGTTTAGGCATTTTCTTTAATAAATAATAAAAAATAAATTTTGCTATTATTTATCTAGAGCATATATTTGATGTGATTAAATATTTATTTAAGATAAGAACTAGTAATTAAAATTTATTTATTTATCTTTTGCTAAATATAGGAATTAATTTAAATTAACCAGATGTGAAAAATCAATTATTTATATAATTAATTTAATATCCATAAGGTCTTGTTTAAATATTTATTCATGAATTAAATGAATAATATTCTAAATAAATTAAGAAAAACAATTTTATTATTTTGTGATTAAATTAATTATTTTACTATAGTTAATTTTATTTAATAATTATTACATCATTATTGCATTTGAATAAATTGCCATGATTTTATTTTGAATTAGAATTGAAGTTACGAAAAATTATGTGGTTAAATAAAATTAACGATTTAATGAAAATTATATTAAGTACTCAAATTAAACAACTTAAAATTTTTTAAAATATATTGGGCTAAAATAATATTTGGCGACATTTGGGCTTAGCCAAAATTTGGGCCAACATCCGCATAAGGTTAGGTGGCCACTAGGGTTTTTAAGAAGGTGTTAAAAACTAAGGTTACTTTGTTACCTAATATAAATAAAAGGCAATAGCCTAGGCTTAAAAACATAGCCATTATGCTACCGTAGTGTTCTTTATCACAACATTTTGTAATTTTAAACCTATTATTACAAGGTTATCTAGAAGAAGAATGAACCCTATGAATCCAGAGTAGAATGAGATGCCCACACACTCTACTATCTAGGAATTGGAAGATCATAGAGAAAGCTAGTTGGCTAAGTCTTTCACCTGGTTTTGCTCTAGGCATTCTTGGGCGACATCATCAGATCTACAACTTAGGTAATTTGATTATAGTATTTTATTGTATATGACAACATGACCTAGTATGATCTATTTAAAAAATTTTAAAAATTCACTATGCCATGTGATTTGTTTTCGAACAACTAATTCCCTATAAGACAACATTGTTTAATATTGAAGAGATAACATGTTAGTAACTAAAATAATGTATTTAAAATCTTCGAAAGACAATATCATAACTAGCATCCTTGCCAGTATTCTTGCGTATGAACCCCTATATGTGTATTCTACAATATGATTCCTTGTGAGCCCCTGAAAGGGAGCTTGGGAAAAAGTTTAAATTTATAAATTCAAATTAACATAACACATGTTTTTAAAATATGTTGTATGTCACTTATATTAAAATTTGGAACATAATAATATTCAATTTGTTAGCATTGTATGGATGGGCACATCAGTTGTACCATTATGCTTATTAAATCTGAGTTTTTGATGGTCTATTGTGTCATTACTTTGGTTGTAAGATATAGCTTTGTTTAAATTTCATTGACTTTTGGAAGAATTTATGTTGAGTTGGTTCTTCTAAAGGAGATAGTGTACCTTGTCCATAATTAAAAAAATTTAAGGGTGAGGTTTTAGAGTTAAGTAAGGCATTCTAAGGAGATGTTGTATGTTAAAAGAGACTACTACAAATTTAAGAAATGATAATTAGACTAACACCTATGTTTTTTTAATTATTTCTTTATTTTTGAGAATAATCTATCACCTATGCTTTGTGTATGATATAATTCTTTATTTTTCAATGCTCTAATGCTAAGAATGATAATTAATATAAATATACATTACTGCACAAATTAATATAAATATACATTACTGCACTTGGTGCAGGTTTTATGAATGCTAGCTTAAAGCTTGGATACATGGAAATAAAATGAAAGCTGTTAAGCATTACAGGTTGGAAGCCAATCTATTATATTGTGGCTACAAGCATGGGTACTTACATTGTTATTTTCTATAACTTATAAGAATTTATGCAACTAGCTAGTGTATACATGCATGAAGGTTGGCCATTGTTATGTTCAAGGTAACCATATCATTAATTTATAAAGTGCAAAATGCAAATACCCTTATATGTTTTATTCTTTAGGTATACACAAAATTTATTGTCCTAGAATGCTAGTCTTTTGTACAATTTATAACAAGTTTAAGTTTTAGAAAAAAGATTGAATTAATTGTTTTTATTTTACTCGCATATTACATATTGATGTCATGATAATAACTTGAAACTATGCTAGTATATGCTTTAGAGCCAATCAACTTGTATGAGGCATATATAAGTTATTAATACAATTTAATTACTTTAGCTAGTGATTCAAGATTTTCCTTCATGTTAGGAGAGTATTTTATAAAATCATGCAGACAACAATTGGATGAAGTCCAAGAAACATAATGACCTTGCAAACTTAGTAATAAGTTACAATGATAAGATCTTTATGCATCAATGCTATGTTTCTAAAAATGTTCCTAGTCATCGTTTTGTCAATACAAGGCATTAACAATGCACAAAGATTGGCATATGCTAAGCCCCCATGCATTTGATACATGCAACTCTTTGATCTAATAGAAGTTGAAGTATAGAGTTACATGGGGATAGCATATGGGTGCTTCTTTAGTGGAAACAAGTCACTAAAAATGGACTGTGAGAGAACTCCATTTAGTATAAGTCACTCAAGTGTCTATGAAATATGTTTTCTTATGCTAGTCATGTGTATTAGTCCTAAAACTTATGATACTAGGTTATCTTGTATGGAGAATGTCATGCTTTGGTTCCATAATAGATGAATGCTTATAGTAGGGTGTTTTTAGGCATCGTATGAACCGTAAGAAGATGGATGAATGATCCAGAAAGGATTCATCACTCCAACTGAGCTTAGAGAATATCTCATTTGTTCTTGGCTTTGGTTAACTTGATAAAGTCATTTGTTAATGCATGATGAATTTAGGAGACATTGTTTTTCTAAATTCCTAAGGTTAACCATAAGCTACAGAAACTAATATGGACTGATGCATGAGTGGACACTGCACTATACTCATGGTCTTTCTAGGATAATTGGTGAAAGGGTTGAATTACACTATAGGGTTGGTTACTGAAAGGTTTCTTTGAGGTCCTATTGACTCTTCAACATTTGGATGGTCATGATGGGTTGCTAGATCCCACTTCTTGATCTATGAATATAATTAATTAGATTTATTATATTAATTGACAATATGTTAGCCGTAAATATATCTCAAAGTTTTGTATATCTTAGATTTTCCATGAATTGTAAACTTCTTTTTTTTTAATGAAATACAGTCTCTCTTTTAATTTCTTTTTGTAACACCTGTATTCCACGTGCATCATATTTATCATTTAATTAATAATGCTTGATAAATGGACAAAATTGATAACAAGAGTTTCTGTTATTACTTTGAAAAGATGAAAACTTTATAGGAACTTTGTTTTCATTTCCAAAGATTAAGAATGAACCTTGGAACAATAGTTACTCCTATTCCTCGACTTTTTCATTTTCAAAAATATGTTCGAACCTTCTCCCTAGCAAACTTTACCTAAAAGATAGAATCATAAACCTTTTTTTCATTTTTTATCAATAGTACCTCGACAATTCTGGTCAGTAAACTTGACTACAAAAAGCAATCCCTTCAATCTAGCCAAAAAAAAAAGTCCATTGAATTTGTAAGCAAAGGCAATAAAAAATTCCAAAAACAAGCTAACCCAGCTTAGGACCTTCCTTCACAACTATGGCCATTCAAAAACAACTTTGACTATTAAATAGCCTCTAAACATCAAAAGCAAGATTAGGAAACCCTAGGATAAGAGGGCACCTGATTGAACTCTTAGATAACTAGACAACTCAAAACGTTGCAACAAATTACCAGATTAGTTGTCTAGATCATCATATTGCATCATTTATGCATGCATTTGCATCCTCACACACCTTTCATACATCAATTAACATCTTCAGGCATAAACTCCTAACTCTAAAAATCAAACTAGTAAAAAATCTTAGGTATAGATTCTTATTTCTATAAAGCCCCAAAAGGCTCCAAGTAAGAATTCCTGACCCTACGAAATCACAAAACGGAAAGCCATCTAGGCAAGATATCTGAATTCATATCCCTTAGTCCATGAAGAGTTGCATGCCTATTCTTTTTAGTTTACAAAAGCTAGATGCATATTCCCTTTAGTCCATAAAAAGCGAGACTCTTATTCTTTTTAGTCCACAAAAAGCTAGGCACCAATCAAGTATATCCATAAAGAGTTAGGCACCAATCAGGTTTATCTATAAGGAGCTAATCACTAATGGAGTTTGTCCATAAAGAGTTGGGTACCAATAGAATCTATCGACAAAGATCTGGGCACTAGTCGAATATATTCACAATGAGTTTGGCATCGATCGGTCTGTCTACAAAGAGTTGGGCACCAGTCAAGTATGTCTACAAAGAGCTGGGCACTAGTTAAGTATGCTATAAAGAGTTAGGCACCAATCAAGTCTATCCACAAAATGCTAGGCATCATCTGAGTTTGGCCCCAAAAAGTTGGCATCAATCGAGTCTGTCCACAAAAAGTTAGGCATCTGTCAAGTCAAAATCCATGTCAACTGGCACCTGTATAGAGGGGCCAACTTCAAAAAACTAAAAGCCTAATAAGAAGGTTAAAACTTATCAAAACTCAATAGACTTTTATCAATAATCACCACCAATATATTGTATCTATCATGGAAAAATATGAAATTAATCTCGTTTTGCAAGCATTCACGAGGCATCATCCTGCCTTGGATAAAATAATGTCTATTTATCTTTGGCCTGTTCTTAATACTTAGCAACAGCCATAAAAGGGAGCTATGGACACCTTATATTTTCTAGGTTTATTTTTGAGGCATTAGAGGTCACAATTCAAGGTGTCATCAAGGTTATTTGAGCAATCATGAATCAATTCATTATTCCTAGCAATGATAAGAGGTTTTGAATAGCCAAAGGTATGTGAAAGTCACATTTATGCATAAAGGTATTAATATAACGTTTCCATATCATGAAAAATTTATGCATTGATACTTAAGGTGGAGTATAGATACCTAAGGTCTTTGTATTGATACCAGGCTTATCAATAGCTAAAAATAATGATTTTTTGCCAAAGGTATCAATACACAAGTGGCTGTATTGATACGATTTATGTAATATTGATGCAAAAACTTTCGATTTTGAGATTAGAAAGAATTTTTGCCCTTGTTATCGATAAAGGCCATATTGCATCAGTATTGGAAAGCAAAATATGCCTTGAGTATGGATACAATGTTCTTTATATTGATATACCAAGGCATTTTTGCCTAACACATACCATTTTTTAGTCGCTGCACTATTGACCTAAAAATCTGATTCGGACAAGTTTTTGGTACCAAAAGTCATCAAAATTCATACCAAGACTCATATTGGACTTATGATTAGGTTTTAACAAATTTTTAAAGCCAAAATGGCTTGAACCTAGGACATTTCATGAAACACATAGATAGTTTAGGGGCATGCTTGGCTTTTCTCTAGTTGTAGAATGCTTTAACCTTTATTCCACCATATTGCTTATGGTAGCAAATGAAATTTTAATTAGCTAAGCATAGTACCTAGCGCTGTCCCCATGGTACATGAAGAAAACTCAAAAATACCCTTTCCTTGGCTTTAAAAGAACCTTGGCTAAGCATTGATACAAAAAACCAAAATTTTAGCTCATGCAAAACACTTTTAACACACACTTCTAGCAAACACTTCGATTCTTACACAATCGTTCAACACTCTTCAACCAACCAAAAAACCAAAAAACACTCACTTTCATAGAGCTTTCTTTTCAGCCCTTCAAACCCTCTTAAAACCTTTCTTTGGTTTTTTCCTACCTTACAAACTCTCCTCCATCAATACCATAACCAAAATGTGCCCTCTTTTTTATTCTTTTATTGCAAATAAATAGCAAAAAGAGAGAAGAAAATAAGTTTAGAACTAAAGTTGGTTTTTATTCAAAGACAAGGGTATGGTTTAAGGTTTTGGTATGTTTTTCCATTGCTTCCATTTATTTTCTATTTTTCCACCATTTGCATCATTTTAGTGAGCCAAAATCCATATGACCATTACCATTTTCTGAGATGATTATTTTTTAGCCATGGTTGTGGTAGATTTAAGACCTTCGGTACTTCACTCACCCCTCTACCATGTTTTACTAAGTTTTGGTCCAGGTTTGCTTTGAAATCCTATCTTAATACTATCTTTGAAAAGTCTAGCATACTTTTCTTGGCTAAACATGTTAATATCATTTTCCATGGCATGATTCTTGAAGTTTCATGAAGCTAACATTTACATGCATGTTATTTGTCATTTCCTTTCATTTTTGTCATCTTTTCCATGTCAAAAAGTCATATTTGTTTGTTTAAATCTGTTGTTCTATGTTTATCTTCATGTATATCACATTTAGTTCATAATAGATTTGCTAAGATGCTTACTTGTTTGCTGCAAAAATCTAATTTTCAAAAAAAAAAAAACCAAAGTTAAATCTATGTTAACTCCAATAAATGGAAAATCACATGGACTTAATGTTATTGCAAAATTGATCCTTCAATCTTGGGTATAAATTAAACTTCCTATATCTGCTTTCATGGTTTAATAAGGTTACATATTTTGATTTCCAAAATAAAATAGCCTTTTTATGTGTTTTAAATTGCTTATGCCTTGATCTTGAGTTTAACACCCATATGCGTGACATGGTTAATAGGTTGTTTTATCATCCTAAACTACTGTAGAATTATGTAAATGAGCTTATGAAACCTATGTCATCTATTTCTTTTTGCCACGAACATTTAGATGTCTGTGGCTCGAGTTAGTCCTAGAAAACTAGAAAAACACAAAAAAAAACTCTTCCATTTTTGCCTTGATAGCATTATCGCTGTTATTTGAAAAATCATTTTTGAACCCTAAACCATTTTGCATGAATTTTTTGATGTTTTTCCCTAAAAGGGCATCAAAGTAGTTTTTGAAAGGTATCTCATTTGCCTTTGGATCATTTCGATAAGGGAGTTACGATTTTTTGAGTAAAGGCTACCTAAAACCCTTAGAATAAGTGATTTGCATTTTATTTGGGCTAGTTCAACCCACCAAATGATTTTAATGAATTTTTAGAATATTTTTTTAAAATTTTCATGAAATCTCCCTTCTAAAAAGGTATATTTTATGGTTTCATGGTTCCATAAATGTTTGGAATAATTTTTTAAATTTCGCTACACCCTTTCCTTTTACATGATGTCAATGTTGCATTAGACCCAAATTCAATAATTATTTCCACATAGAAAAGAATTTTTTGAATTTTTGGAATAATTTGAAATTAACCATTATCAAGTTTCCTTTCCAACGTTACCTTTCATACCCTCTAAAACTTTTGGATAAACCCAAAATAAATTTGAGAATGATAACAGCATCCATAATGCTACCCCTATTTTTAGACCTAGAAAAATTGGATCAATTTTCTTGAACCAATTTTTTGAGGCATGCGAATACCTCAAAATGCATTCGATTAATTTTTTGTGAAGTTGAGTGTCAAAATGGTTCTTACCAGGTTCCAATCAAGGCCAAACAAAAATTAATTTTATCTTTTATTCGAATTACCAACTTTAATTATAAAATACATATTTTTATAGAAAATATATTCCTTTTATTTAAAAAAATCCTACAATTTTCATTTTTACAAATACTCTAACCCTATTTTCTTAAAGGATACTCTAACCCTATTTTTTAAACACCATCACCATTTTTTTCATCTTTGAGGATACTTCACCTTAAATTTTGAAGAGGATACTCCAACCTTGCTTTTCAAACTTTAAAAAGTATAAATTTCCTTTCTCCTAGACTTCCCTGGGCCTTTTTAATTGAATCTTTCTTTCTCAATACCTCGAATAACCACCAAGTCCAAATGCGTCTCTAAATTTTCATTATGATTATTCTTTAATAATCAAAGACAATTATATGATACATTTTAATCATACTTTCTTTTTACACTTTTATGTGTTTATTGTTTTGTAATGCTATTATATTCATTTTTGTCTTGCTAACATGTTTCCCTTTATGGTGACCATCGTGCATTAATATTTCAAAATCATTTTTAAAATTATAAGGTAATATTCTATGTTGGTTTCTCTCCAATGTTTGATATGAAATATCTAATTTTTAGAATTAAACTCAAAGATCATTTTCATAAAAAAATCTCTATGTTCCCTATATTTTCAGGGTGTATACGTGATTTAATTTTTTTCCTCGAAACTTGGTTTTACAATTTAAAAAAAAATTCATGCATTAAAAGGGGATTATATCAAAATAATGAAAGTCAAAATTATAGAAACCAAAACTAGTAGAAGACATGGCTAGTAGGTACTAATTTTGGACCTCGTATCTCTACAAGTAACCAACTCCCAAATCTAATCGATGAATCTCTAGACCTTATAGACCTTGAAATAGATGTTTCAAGTTTTGCAAATCAAAATACTGTTTTCAATAGGCAATCAATCATGCTTAGCACAAAATGATCGGTGGCAACTTTAAGTTTTTGGCCATTTTCTGGTAGCTATCCAAGACCAATTAGACAAGCGCTTCATCCAATGGTCCTTCCCCTTACAATTATCTTATCATGTCTAATTCAAATTTCAATCAGAGAATAACTGAAAGGCACTTCCTGACATTCCTTTTTAGTTGTGTGCATTATCAACCAAGCGGTTCTAGCAAATGTTGTATTGGGTGAGGGCACATCTCGACAATCTAGAAAACTTGAGCTATCAATTTACCTTAGCTCATTTATAATTTTTAGACACGATTTAACTATCAATCTAATTTCCAAAGGGCGAGTTGTAATCAATGTAAATATTTTTATATCATAGGGACGATTAATATCTCTTGAGTGATGATTTTTGTTCACCACCACTTATTGCAATGTCACTCAGGGTGGGTACTCGCAGATCTATAGGTGTGTGTGACTTAAAATATTTTTTTGACTTTGAAATGTCTTCTTGATTGAGACTTTTCTTTCGTGATGTAATAAGAATAAAAATGTATAGATTCTCGACTTGTGGTATAATGAAGGAGACCATAAGACAAATTGCTCATCTTATTGGTATCGGATGACCATCATGAAATGGCCAATGCTTGGAGTTGCCATCGATCATTTTAGGCTATGCATGATCGGATGCTTATTGAAGCCTATGTTTTGAGTTACGAAACTCAAAACATCGATCCTGTGGTCTACCTAATGCAAAGATTCATCGTTTGGGCTCAGGAGTTGGTTATGCACGATGAGGTACGAACCTCCTCATGATGCCCAAAATTGGTACCTTACTAGTTATATCTTATCTCAGTTTTGATTCTTTCAATCTTAACTCATCATTATTTTGATATAACCCCTTTTAATGCATGAATCTTATAAAAATACAAATCCAAGTTCTGATGAAAAAAATTAATCTCATATATGCTCCGGAGAGATAGGGAATATTGAGATTTTCAATAAAAATGACCTCTGGATTTTACTTCAAAAAATAGAATATTCCACTTTAGGCACTGGGGAGATACCCACATAGAATATTATTCTTAGTTTTATTTGAAATGATATGGAAAACGTGAATACAAATAATCATCACAAAGAAATCATGTTAGTAAGGCAACAAATGAAGTAAGATAACATGGATCATTTAATGCAATGATAGAGAAAAGGAATGGACTATTGCAATTTATCTCGCAATTGGCATCCATTATTTGGGAATAAACAAATCGATAATTTTTTAGATGCATCAGGGTTTTTTGATTAAATAAGTTTTGTTTGACATATTCATGGAAGTCTAAAAAGGTAAAAATTTAATTATAGTTGAAATCTAGGGTATCCCCATGGATGATGAATAATTTTGACTTAGGAAAATTTTTTTCAAATCTTGACAAATTTGAAGAACAGGGTTGGAGTGTCCCCTCAGAAGACCGAGGTTAGAGTATCCCAGAAAGTAGCATATCGATGCTTCTTTAAAGAAGTCGAGTTGGAAAAATTAAGTTAACAAAACCTTGAGATTTAAAGAAGATGGGCGAGCATTTTGATGACTTTTGGTGAAGGAAATTATTATGAATGAGGATAGTGAAAATGTAAAATATGTTTATACCTTCATACAAGCTTATGCAAAGTCAAAGCCTATTCTCGAGGCTGGACGAGGTGATATGGAGACATTCGAATGTCTCGAGACAAAATTCACGAAAACAATTTAATTTTGACCATAATAAAAAATAGGGGATAGTATAGTGCTATCTTGCTTGCCAAATTTATTCTAAATTGGTTTAAAGGCTTTAGAGGGTGGACAAGATACCGTAAGAAAGTTAACCCGACGAGTGTCAATCAAAAAATATTCCTAATGTCCCAAAAAAGTCACTTTTCAAGGGAACAAATTTTCAAGTTCGGATCCATTACACTGCTGGCAGAGCTTAAAGGGACAAGGTGTGTCAAAATTTGAAAAATCACCCTAAACTCATTTGGTATCAAAAAATTGCAAGCAATGCCTTTCTAAAAAGTAAATTTCATGAATCTTTTAGAAAAATGTTTGATAAATTTAGAAAAAATCATTTAGTGGGCCTGAACGGCCCAACCAAAATACAAATTCAGATTCTAAAGGTTCTAAAAAAATTTAGATTTGAAAAATCATAACTCTTTCATCTGGAATGATCCGAGGGTGAATAAGACATTGTTTTAAAGCTAATTTGGCTTGCTTTGAGAGAAAATATTATGAAATTCACGAAAAATTATTTTGGATTCTAAAGTGGTTTTTCAATTTGCAATAGTGCTACTGCTAAAAGGGGACAAAGTAAAGTAGAGGATATTTCTTATTTTCTTTATGTTTACGAGTACAAACTCGAGTCATCAACATTCGAACATCCATGACTAAAGGAAAGAGTGGCATGAGCATCACGAACTCATTTGCATAGCCCTAGATTATTTTACGACGATGAAATAGCCTATTGATCATACCACTTAAGGTTTTAACTCAAAAACAAGGCATAAACATTTCGAGGACAAGTGTAAGGCAATTTTCATTGCAAAATCAAAAGATTTGAGCTCGTTTAACGAAGATTCTAGATCTGGAAGACTTAATTTTCCCTAAGATATTTTGCTAACTTTAAGGAAAATTCTAAGTTCATGCTAATCACTATTGGTTGAGGTTAACATGCTTAGCTTGGGGAAGTTTTGGAAATTAGTTTTGATAGCCATCAAACATGCATTTTGACAAAGGGAAGACAACAAACGTTCAAGGGGATGGCACATGACATGAATGGGGATGCTAACTTTACGAAGGGTCTAGACAAAGAAAGTATTATGAAATTTGACAAGAAAATGTTATGGATGCTGGAAATGATAATGATTTGTGCAAGGTAATGTATAAATAGGCTTAAAATGTGTTACGCTAATGATTCATGCATGGACTAAGGATAGAAAGATGCATGGATATGGCATAAAATGCATGAGTAAGAGATATCCAACTAATGAGGATGAAATCTGGCATTTTGCACATCAAAGGGACATTAAGGCATCCAAATCCTAAACTACCACAACCAAAGGCCATAATAGTGCATGGTAATCCCAAGAGGGTGATAGAAATATGGAAAGCTCACTAAAGTGATGAAGGTGCTAAAAAATAGAAAATGAAAGTGATAAAGTAAGAAGTTATGCCAATCAAACTTCAATTATTTGGGGTGCTAAAAAATAGAAAATGAAAGTGATAAAGTAAGAGGTTGTGCCAATCAAACTTTAATTTTTTGGCCAAATAATTGGAGCAGCAGAGATGGCTTAAATTTCCCTAATTTCTTTATTGTTATAAGTAAAAGAAAGAATGAAACAATGAGGTTTTGGTTTTGGTATGGATGAGGGTCATTTTTAGAATGTGTAATGGTTGGGAATGAGGGTTTGAGGCCTATTTTTGGGTGGTGAGTGAAGAGCTATGGGATTCTAGTTTTCTTAGAGTAAGAATGTGTTTTGGAAGCTAAAAATGAGCTAGAATTTTACCATTTTTAGCTGAGATATAAGTGGTCTATTTATACCAACATTTTAGAGCCAATTTAGAGGTGTTTTAGGTCATTTCTCAAGGGGGACAAAATGATGTCAGCTTGGTGGCTATAGAATGGCTATAGGGAGCAACCTGCTACCAATGTGATGGACATAGGGTGGCTGGTTTAAATACTAAAATGATTTTCCAGCAAATAGGGTGGCTGATGGTGATATTGGTCAATAAACTAGGAAGGAATAAGGTGATCATGTGACATTGGCCCTTTTGATCTAATTTAGACTTCAAAAAAATGTTTTGAGTAATTCAATAGTTAAAATTTGTAATTTGATAAGGGTGTTAATCTTTTTTTATACAAAGAAACAAGTTAAAATCGAGTTTTTTATCAATGGTGGATGAGTTAAAAATGCCCAGACCATGGAAAATGGCCAGTGTGTATCCATACATTGCAGAAATGTATCGATACATTTGGTCTAAAAACCCTGAGTGTATCGATACAATGATCATTGCATCGATACTATGAACTATTGTATTGATAGATGTTGATATGTATCGATACATTTCTTTGTAAAATGCATGTTTTGCTTTTGGCTTGGCTTAGTATTGATACATGAGCTCCTGTATCGATACATTTATGCATTGTATCGATACAAATGGGGACATTTCAAATTTTTGGATCATTGAAGTATCGATACATGAGAACCATGTATCGATACATTTAAGTAAAATTATGAATTTGCTCATATCTTTTGTCCCCGAAAACCTTGAAATACATCCTTTGATGCCATATCTTTGCATTTACCTTTGATATGATCCATACGCCTTCTTCACCTTTTCAAAATATCATCGCCCCTTTTCACGTCAATTCCCTAAGTTGCTAAAATTTAGTCCAAACAAAATAAGGTGTTTACACCACTCAAGATCAAAACTAGAACAAAATAATATGAGAGAAGGTTAGAAGCACTATCGCGTCTAATCTCTAAGTTTCTTGAATTTGGCTTTTATGGCTTATTACATGCATGTTTAAGATGACCTCTAAAACAACGAAGTCTCTAGATCACTCCCATGTCAAGTTTAAGGATAGTAAAGGTGCCATAATACTAGGCCCATCGTAGGCTAACATAATGGGTTAAATCCAAGTGACTAAGTTGCTCATGTTCATATGGATGAGTCATGAAAACAAGAGCAGTAAACCTTGAAGACTTTGGTGAATGCAATACATTATTAATCACACAATCAATTGATAACCTCATCCTAAAAAAGATTTTCCTCTTGTATAGTACTCAGCAAAGAGCCTAATGCTTATGCAAGTGTATATTGTGTGTTGGGAAAGCCCTAAACCTAGATCTCACTTCATTATTTGAGAAATATATCAATTTTTACTTCTTTTTCTAAGCAAGCCAATAGCATATTTTTATTTTATTTAAATGCTACAACAAGGTTAGTACATATAGCAATATCATAATAATTAATCATCAAAGATGGAAATAAATATTGAGGGGATTGTATTCGAATACCAAGTAAAACTGAGAAAAATCAAAACTTGAATAACATGCAACTAGTCTGGGGTTGGGCTCTTTAAATGTCCTAGTGGAGTCATTAAAAAGCTATCATAACATATCAGGATATGAATCCCTACATATCAGAGCAAACAACACTTTAATCATCATAAGGCCCTAGTTATCAAAATGAATTACTCATTTGATTTCCCTATACCAAAATATAAGATGGCTAGGTTAAAGAGTCATCACCATTTTTTGAGGCTAGATGTGACCAGACGCCTATTAAAACCATTCACTTAAAAGTTACAAAACTTAAAAGAAATGGTTTTATGACTTATACAATCTAGAGATTTATGAAATAAAGTTTGAGAATAGATTAAAACATAAGGATCAATCCCTCTTGTGATGCCCAAAAATTTGTACCAACTAATCATAGTATTTGAATTACATTTTTCTTGATTTCAGTTATTCATATAATCAACAATAATCCCCCTTTCTATTCATGAAAATAAGCATATATTAAAGAAAAATAAAAACGTGTATCTCAGGACTCATTTCGGGTACCCATAAGAGCAACCGAATATTGGTCTAAGGCTAGCTCGAATCTATAACCTAATTTGGACCAAAACGTTTTACGAAAAGAAAAATTTTGAAAAAGTATATGACTAAAATATTTATAAATCTAGTATTGAATCAAAATTATTTATGAAATTGGAGTAAGTTCAAAAAGAATAATGGGACATAATGACTAAATTGAAGAAAGTAAAACTTTGAAAAAAAAATGCTAAAAATCAAATTTTTATTTAATTTTTATTAACTACAGCCCCTTAATGTGAGCCACTAGGAACCTATTATCATATATTCTTAAAGCTATAGACTCTAAAAACAACACTTCTAGAATTAATTCTAAGACATCCAAATGCCTCGAAATGGTTAACATCGAAACCCAAAGAAATCCAAAAGCAGTTGGTTCAAGGTTTCTTGGATTTATTCCAGACTATTCTGGACATTAAAAATTAAAAATTAAAATTCCTATGAAAACTAACTCAATGTGTTTCAACTAAAAATAAGTTAAAAAATCCTAGAAAATCATTTTGGGTATCAAATGAATTTTTAATTGGAGATTACTGCATTGCACAGCATGTCCAAATAGCTGACCTTTTGGATTTCATCAAAACAAATTTTTTAATTAGACATTACTACATCACACAGCATCTAGATAGCTTTATTTTCAAATTTTATTCTTGGCTTGTCTAGAATACCTATTGAACGAGCAATACATGGTTAGATTATTATCCTATTTTAACCAAAAAAAGGGGAAAAATCTAAAAAAATAGTTGTCTATACTGAAAATAGCTCGTTTTATAGTTTAGGCACTGAAATAGAGGCATCCAAACTGCTTCTGTTACATAATTTCTTTTGGGCACATCCAACTAGGAAATCATACATTTCAAAAGCTTATTTTGTCTAGACTAGTTTTTGGTATCTTAGAAGTTAGGTAAAAGATGACAAAATAAAAAAGAATAGAAATAAAGCTAGGGGACAATTAGTGGGCAACACAAAGTTTTTTTAGGGAAGGTCTAAAATGCCTATGGACTATTTTAAAGAAAAATGCAAAAACGAGGCATCAAAGGTTATTTTCAAGATGTCATTGGAGTCGTTCATGTGAGTACAAAAGCCAATTTTCATCTCTTGTTGACCAAGATAAGACAAATCAAGGAACTTAGGGTATTTACGGGTCATATAGGTGCTTAAAGACTATCACGATGCTTTCATATTATCAAAATTTTGAATTTCATGTGTATTATCGATACAAGAGGGTTTGGTATCGATACCCAAGGTGTGGTATCGATAATTGGCATGTTTGTGTTGATACAAACTTTGGCAGTAGCTAAAGTTATGATTTTTGGCAAAATGTATCGATACACAAGCATGAGTATCGATACAAATCCATAGAGTATCGACACTTGCCTATAAGTCTCGAGACTGGAAACATTATTTTACTCTTAGTATTGATAAACAACTCATTGTATCGATACTCATGAGTTGTGCATCGATACGACATGTTTTGTATCAATACACTATGACATTTTTGCCTAGCTCAGGCCATTTTTTAGCCTCTAAAAACCAGATTTAAACATGTTTTTGCACCAAAGAACTATTATATAACATTTCAAACCTTAATGATGGGTTCATTAACAGATTCTAACAAATTTTTGGAGTCTAAACAATTAATGACAAAGGTCACTTTCATAAAATATTTAAGTGTAAGAAGGTGGTAGGTATATATCTAGCTTGTAGGCTTTCACATCCTTTCTACCCCCTTGATCAGCATGGCAGAACCAATAAGAAGGAAGTCAACTGAACATGATAGCTAAAGATATGCCCTACTATAGAAGAAAAATTAATGAGGCCTTTTCCATTGTCTTCTAAAAAGGGGAGCTGAACCAAAAGAACAGTTTTTCTCAAAGGAAGCTACCTAAAAAAAACTCTCTTAACTATTAGAAAAAAAACTCTCTAGCAATCCTAGAAAACTCTTCACCTATCCCTACAAATCCTCCAGCCGAGAAGCCCTAAAATACTTCCAAAAACACTATTTCATTGACCTTCATACTTTATTCCCGTAGCTACCTTAAACCACTACTGGAAAACCTTCAAAAACCCAACTTTCCACACATCTTGATCTAAAAAAGCCTCACCATCAACCATACCACTAGAAAACTACATCTTTTCATCCTTTTCTTGCTAAATAATAGCAAGGAGAAGGAAGAAATTAAGCCTATAGCTTCGAGACAAAAGGAAGTTTAAGTTTTTTTGGTATATCCCCTCTACCTTGATCTTTGTAGTTCCTGTTTTCTCATTAACATCATCTTAGTGAACCCTTTTATGCTCTTATAACCATCTTAGGACTCTCATGCATTTTTTTGGGGCTTTGGTTATGGTAGTTTAGGATGTTGATGTTTTCTTTGGTGGCTACATTTTATTTGGTCAACTAAAAATGTTCCTTTGCATTTTCATCAGCATAACAGCCTCTATCCATGTGACATTGCCATGTTCCTTCCATATTCACATCTGTATCTCATGCAAAGCATGCATCTTAACATGTCATAACTATGCCTATACATTTCCTAGCAGCTTAATAGGTTCTGTGCAATAAAAATGCTTTTCTCAACATGTTCATCCTAATTATGTTCATGCATCTATCCATCATCTCTGTGCATTCTTTTTTTTTGTGCATGCATATTCTCTATATTCTATATCAGGTTTGTGGCGTTGTGTTTGTGTTGAGATGTTTGTTTGAATGCTAGAAAACTCGATTAAAAAAAATCCCTAAGTTAAGCATGTGCTATCTCTCACACATAGAGAATAACATGAGCTTCAGATTTTTATGAAGTTCGTTTTCAAACCTTGGAGGTAAAGCAACCATTCAATTCTGGATTCATGGAAGAATGAGCATAAGAATTTTGATTTTCAAAAAAAATGAAATGAAATTTTTTAGTTGAAAAATGTGAATCCATGGTCCTTAGCCAAACACCCTCATGATGGCATGGTTAATGGGTTGTTTTATCGTCCCAAACTACTTTGGGACTATGGAATGAACTTGTGATGCCCATATCAACCCCTTATCTTGGTCACAGATGTTCGAACATCCATGGCCCAAGCTCAACCCAATGAATAACCAAAAATACCAAACACCTCCCTTGTTTTGTTTTGGTAACGTGGCAGTCTAGTTTTGAAAAATTATTTAAAAATGAAAAATGATTTATTTGGAATGTATTAGTATTTTCCCTTGAAGGGTTTTGAATTACCTTTCCAATGATACTCATTTAACTTTAGATCATCTTAGATAATATAGTTATGATTTTTTAAATCTTCACTGTCTGGAACCCTTGGATCCATTGAGCAATTTATTATCTGGGCTGTTTCGACCCAACAAATAGCTTTTTTGAATTCCTTTAATATTTTTTTCATAGCATTCATGAAATTCCCTTTTTGAAAAGGTATCATACATATTTTAACAATTCCAGATAAATCTAAAATGATTTTTCAAATTCCATCATATCTTTGCCCTATATATGCTACCAATGTTGAGACAAGCTAAAGTTCAAAAATTAATTCTGCTTAAAAAATGATTTTTTAAGATTTTTG
>JBBYHO010332728.1:0-21463 GCA_038382025.1 Adansonia gregorii | reverse complement strand
ATATATGCTACCAATGTTGAGACAAGCTAAAGTTCAAAAATTAATTCTGCTTAAAAAATGATTTTTTAAGATTTTTGAAATATTTTTACATTAATCATCATCGAGTTATCTTTCTAACAGTACCTTATTTACCCTTGGGGACCTTTGGATGAGCTCAAAATAAATTCAAAAAGAGAAATGATGCAATGTTATCCTTTATTTCTAGCCCAATTTTCGAAACACTCTTATTGAGGCATTCTAATGCCTCATGATCTACTTGGCTTATTCCCACGGCCTCACCCCTTTGGATTCAGACCAAGGCAAAATAAAAAAGGAACATTTTAGCTAAAACTTTAGCTCTTGATTTTTGAAGATTTTTTTTGAAAAATATGACCTATTTTTTTTAATATTGAAGATTTTTATTTTTGGGGATACTTTAACCCCACTATCTTGAAAGGGTACTCTAAACCCCTCTTTTAACTCAAATCTGATATCAAACTTCCATTTTTTGGGATAGTCCAACCCCACTACTCTGAGAGGATACTCTAGTCCCGTTTTTACCTCAACATGCCATCAAAATTTCACCATTGATGATACTCCAACCCCATTCTTCTAAAGGGATACCCCAACCCTACTCTTCATATTCATTTTGAAATTCAAAATTTTTTTTAGGACATCCCTGAGTCATCGAAATTTTTTTCTCCTCAAATTTCCACTGAATTCAACTAAGTCTCAACGTTGTTGTCTCGGCTATTCATCATAATTGAAGATAACTACGAGATACATTTTGATCACACTTTTTATGTATTTTAAGTGTTTATTGTTGTGTGGATTCATTTATTGCTTTCTTTTCTATCTTACTAATATGTTTCCTCTTGTAAGGACCTTGAGAATTCATGTTTTAAAAAAATTATTTTTGTAATCACAAAACGGTATCTCATGTCGATATCGCTCTAACCCTGAACATAAGATATTAATTTTTTTAAAAATTATCCAGAGATCATTCTCATCAAAAGCCCTTATATTTCTCACCTCTCCGAGGTATATAGGTGATAAAACTTTCCTTAAAACCCGAACTCATCTTTACAAAATTTCATGCATTTGAGGGAACTATATTTAAATAATGATAAAAATGGAATCGAGGAAATCAAGATTTAAGTAAGATATAGTTAGATGGTATCGATTTTCAGGCATTGCGGGGGTGTTAATCATTCTTCACACAACCAACTCTCGAACCTAAACTAATGAATCTGTAGTATTATTTTCACTAGGCATCTAATCGTGCCTAACTTAAAATGATTGGTGGTGACTCCAAGTTTATGGCCACTTCATGGTGGCCATCCAAGACTAGTCGGTGAGCGATTCGTTTGATGATCCTTCACTCTTTCATGTTAAACATTAAAAATATTTTTTTAAGTTGAGTGCGCTTTGGCCCCTCAAATTGTTTAAAGTTTATAAGGGTCGAGCACGTGGAATGTCGATAGCTTGGTGACTCCGATAAGGGAAAAGTTAAAGAGCTAGGCCTATGACTAGCTATGTCTTGCTTGGTCCTTGGTTCTTCAGTTTCCATAATTAGTTAGATATAATTCTTTCTTTTGTTTTTGCCTTCTAATCTTTTACTTTTTATGCCATTATTTTGTGTTTCATTTTAGGGATCGCCTTCTTTCTGAATGAATGTTGATTTGAATAGGTATGGTGATATAGAGTAAAATTAAAAAGGTTTGATAATTTTCCTGGCACACATTGTGCACTTTCATTTTGCACTAGATTCCCATTAAACATCATGGTGAGGCTAGGATCCTAATTATTAGGAGGAAGTGAGCCATCCATCTTCATGGGTAACCCTCCGTATAGGCATGGCAAGACTTTTTGGGATGTAAATTACCTATGTCTTTCATAAGTAACCCTCCGCATTTGTATAGGGAAATACATCCATCGAGTCAAACCCGTTTCGCCAAACCCACATGGGCTTAGGATCAGGGTGCCTTGACTGTCCTTACTAGATGGGTGAGCAATTCGGATACCTATTTAGATGTCTACTTAAACTCATATAATGAGCCCTATGAGCCAAACAATGTCAAACCATACCAGAATACTAATAGAATAACCCAAAAAACACTTCTTACTTTTACTCATGTATACCATATCATACAAGTGACAATAGGTGAACATCGTCCTTCATATTTGTCACATTATTTTTATGATTATTTCTTTATGGTATGCTATAATTTTCTATGGCTCACCCTTCCTTAGCAAGTGGGTGATGATGAACGAATGTTCACACCTATGATGCCAAAAGTTCATAATCTGACCAAAGTAAGTCACCATGCTGATGACTTAACATAGATATTGATAAATGAATGTCACTGCTTGTTTGGTCAGACTAGTCTTTATATGGCATTGTATCGCCACGTGTAAAGGCAATCTTAGCGTAGATATGCTATGATGCTATCCAATTTTTATGCTCATCCCTAAACATTATACCGTCTATTCTTAGGGTAAACTTCTATGTAGCATTTTTATTTTGTTTTTTTCTTTCTTTGTGTGCTTATTTCTTTGTACAATTGCTAACTTATTGCCTCTTTTTGTTCCCTTTTGCATGCACGCATCATTTCATTATTACCATTGCCATAGGACAATTGGCCAACCGTGTAGTGTTTATTGAGGTGTGTCTGTCATGGAGCAACAGTCTGTCTCAAAGTTGAAATCTTTCATGGAAGTTTAAGCCTAGTTTGAGTGACATAGCGTAAAGATAAGGATGTCTTAAAACTCGAGTATATCTCAACTGTGCATGAAAAGATCCAAATAGGGTATCATTAGAACGATTGGCAAGATTTGAAATATATATGGACCAGTTGAGATAGTACCAAGAAAAAATCATTCATAAAAAGATATTGGGACTTGCCCTTTATTTTAGGTCCATTTGGATGTTAATCTACTACAAGCTGCCCCCCAATTTTAGAACCCCGCATATTGATGCCTTACCTTCAACCATAAGAATTTGACCCCCACAGTAGAGGAATATACCTTACTACTCAACATCGAGAGGGCTAAGATCGATAGAATATATTACAAGGCATTGCACCCTTCAACTTTAAAGAAAAGATTGGCCTAGATTTTCAATTTACCTGAGGCATGGATTGAGGGTCACATCAAGAAGAAAGGAAAGGATAAGTGCATTTCATGGGCTAGTTTGAAAGAGGCAATGGCAAATGCCATGACATTCAGAAAATGCAAGATATATTTGCTTTGGCGATATATGGCCTAGTCATTTTCTTGAAGACATTAGGTTTTGTCGAAGCAGCAGTGGCGGATGTCATTTCTTGATTATTTGCAACATTAACCCAACACCTGCTATCATCACTGAAACCATTCGAGCCCTTACTTTTTGTAAGAAAATCGGGACAAGACATTTCATTGGTTGTGCACCTATGCTTCGTATGTGGCTTGTTAGACACCTTTGCCCAAAAGAAAGGAAAAGGCTGTACAACTTTTTCCCTGACTTCAGTCCTATCTCTAAAGTCCTCGAGAAAGAATGGCTTCACAAAAAGTTCGAGGAATAATGGATCCAAAAGCTTCAAAATCTCAACGGGGATGAAGTGGCATGAAAGGCTACTTGGTTCTCGCCATAAACCATTATGTATAGATATGGAGATTACAATTGTGTGCCATTCATTGGGTTGTGGGGAAGTACCAGCTAAGTACCTATTTTGGTCCTTTGACAATTTTTGTGTCAACAATTTATCCCCTTTATTTAAAACTTAAAGGCATGTAACGTTAAATATGGTGAGCAGATTATAAGTCAAAAATTCAGTTAGCCTTCAATGTTTGGAGACAAACTCATTGCATAGAAAGACATTAGAAAGGAAATAGTGTGACCCTAGGGTATAATGAATAGAAGATACATTGCATCAGTGATACCTTGCCTCCGTCCACTGTTGTATCTATAGATAAAGAATTCCCCTCTGAATCAAACTACTTAGATGAGAATTTAAAGAAGAAAAGATAAATTGCCCACGTAAAGGAGGAAAAGAGTCAATTAGAGATAGACCTTTATCTACGTGAAGGTGAGGTAAAATGAGCTGATAAGAAAATGAATCATCTCAAAGAAGATCTCGAGAGTCTAAGGAAAGACTATGTGGCCATTAATAAAACAAGTCTTCAATCAAGTGGAGAACAAAAAATTGCCACCCTAAAAAAAACTGCATCAGTGGAAAAAAGTAGTTAAAGACAGTAAAAAGAAGCTTGTCAGAGCTCAAACCCTCATATCGACTTATCAAAAGAGCAATGCACGATTAAAACCTTAAGTTTGAGATATTAAATTAGGTTAAAAATAAGGCATTAAAAGTCAAGGTTCAAGGCATAAAGCAGTCCTTAAAAGCTTGCCAAAATCAGGTGGATAAATTAGTACGAGCTTTAAAATAGCAGGAGCAAGAATGGCAATAACTATTCAATCAGGCATACCAAAATTATCAGATTCATCATTGCCATCTTATTGAACAAATTTAGGTAGCGTAGTTGAAGGCTGAATATATAATGGACATGGGTCGATCTCTAGCATGTAGCACCTCACCCACTAGAACTTGCAAACAAGGACTGTTGTATTTCTTAGAACATGTGATTACATAATGTAATCATGCTATATATTTTCAAATGTAATCATATGTATTCAAGGCTTTGATTGCTTCAATGAAAGACGCTATTGGTGGAGCTATTTTCTAATCCAATCACCCCTACATTTATTCTTTTTTTGCTTTGCATCAATAACATAATTCTTTTTCTACTTCATATCCATTTTCATGTCATGTCATGACACATTCTAAAGGTCTAATCCATTAATAATATAAAGTGAAGGTATCCTGAAACATGAAATCTTTAGCTTCCCATCGCTACAACATTCATAGCCATTACAAAGCCATCAAGAACAATCATCAATCCTGCATTGAGCGACTAAAACTTATGTATAGAGAATCTTAAAAACAATCAGCCCACATGAATGAAGAACTTCAATCTCAAATGGTAGAATTGACAAAACTATTGTCTGAAGCTTTAAAGGATATGGGAAAATGAGCACTGTTGACGTTGGTAAAGGATCGGCTATCCCTAAGAGTAATTTGAATAGTGGTACCAAGGCTACTAATATGCATAAAGCAGCTTTGCATTAATAATATCCTTCTGCAATAAGAATTTCATTGACTCAACCATTCATTTATTTTAATCTTGCAATAACACCACATTTAGTTCAAGGCTCTTCGCCTGCTATACCTATAGTACCAGATCTTGATGAACAAGCAGAACAAGAAAAGGTAAAAAGGATTTCATAAATTGATGAAGACATAAACAAATACCAATATCTAGAGAAACATCTTCAAGCTATTAAGGGAAGTGATAAATTTGGAATTATAGATTCGAAAGCTTTAGGACTGGTCTCTAGTCTCATCATTATGCATAAATTTAAGGTGCCAGAGTTTGAAAAATATAATAGGACTACAGATCCCACTGCCTACCTTTGGATGTATTGTCGTAAGATGACCTGGTATACAAAAAATGAAAAATTGCTAATCCATTGCTTTCAAGATAGTTTAACTAGGGTAGCTCTTCGATGGTACATAGGGCTAAACCCTATAAGGATTCAAGCATGGACATATCTAGCTTGTGTATTCCTTAACCAATATAAGCACATATCTGACTAAGCCTCAAATTGCCTTTTCCTTATGAACATGAAGAAGAAAACCTCTGAGAGTTTTAGATAATATGCCCAAAGATAGAGAAAGAAGGCAGCTCAAGTTCAGCCTTCATTAACTGAAAGAGAAATGACAATTATGTTCATTGACACTTTGAAAGCCCTTTACTCTGAGAAGTTGGTAGGAAATGCAATGAAGAATTTTGCTGATATGGTCATATCAGGGGAGCTGATTGATAATGCCATCAAGATTGGGAAAATATCTATGGAAGAATCATCTGGGTCAACTAAGAAACCAATAAGTAAAGGAAAAGAAAAAGAAGTAAACGCTGCCAGTCATAGCACCGCAAAGTTCCTTCAAAATCCAAGCTCAACGCAAAGGGTATATGCCCAAAGTATGTTGTATCTAGGTTTTAGCCCCTACCAAATGGCACCAACAATTTACTCTACTAGGATTGCTCTAACAGTTACCCTCACACCAAATCCTATCCAAAACACTTATCCAAAGATGCAACCTCATTGTACAAACAATGCTAAGCCCCAAGTAATCATCAAGCACCCTGAGAAAGGGAATATTTTAACCATTTACCATATTTATATAAAAAGATCTACAATCGCCTATTAGCCAACTGATTGGTCGGCCTAGTATTTTTAGACCTAAAATCTTTATCATACCCTAGTTGGTCTGATGTGTATGCGTATTGTGAATACCATGTTAAAGCACAGGGCCATTCAATTAAAAACTATACCTCATTTAAAAGAAAAGTGCAAAGCCTACTGAAAAGAGGTGTAATCAAAATAAAGTAGGGGCCCAGACCAAATATTGAGGCCAACTTGCTCCCTAATCATACTGAACTAAAGGTAAATGTCATGATTGATGGGAAAAGCAATTGGATCAAAAGATATGTTAAAGAGGTCAAGACGCTAATGGGTAGAGTTTGGCAAGCATTCAAGGAGGCTGGGATAGTGAGCACAAAAGAGGAATTCATGAGTCCTCTTGCTACTATTGTGCTGAAGAGGACGATTTATAGCAATGTTTATCATTTTTGAAAATGGTCTAAGGAATGATGGACCAATACGAGATAGAATTCTATGAGAAACATCATGAACCAATTTATCCATCCATTAATGTTATCGAAGAGAAGAAAGCAATTAATGATGGCGTCTTAATTTGTTTTTCTCTTATGAGGATAGAGAGGTGGCTAAATAACAGCTTTAGGCATTACACCTCTAGGTGGATTGAAAAGGCTACCCAGATTCAACCACTATTGATAGAAAAATAAATGATCGTCAAGTACATCGGCACACTATAGTCACCATACTATGAAAAAGTAGTGAAAAAAACCCTTAAAAGCTTTACGAATATAGTCATACTTTTTGGGATGATGGATAAGGCTTTGAGAAAAGAATTAGGAAGAGGCAAGAGAAAAGGAAAAGTTGAAACAACATGACAATTAAGGTTCGATAAAGGAGCCAGTTCATCTCAAACCCATGCAGACACAGACCTAGAAAGGTTCATTGCTAAGCAAAATTACGAGTTTATGAAAAATTCTAGAAGAAATGAGAATGCCAATAAGCATAATTTAAGAGATTCTGGTAAAGGCCAAATTAGTTAATAGGGTCGAGAAAAAAAGAGAAAAAGTCAACAACTTTTTTTATTTCCATATAGTACATGGTCTACCCATCAAATATGTAAAAGGTTTCGTGCCATGGTCCAAAGAATGATGGAGGAAGGCAGCATCGAATTTATGATGAAAAACAGACTTTAACTAATTAACTCGTAGATGCACTTCCATCTGTCAATGCCATAGAAGATGATAGGGACAATCTCTCCTATGGCATCATGAGACCATTAATCTTGTATGATAATCGACCACGTCTTCAGGCCGTTCCTGCCTCATCTACACTAAGGATAGTCATTTAATTATTGCCTCATCTACACTAAGGATAGTTATTCTCCATTCCCCTATAAAGACAACAAGGTTGCTCTCTATAATTACGAAAGTAAAACTTTAATTATTGGGAATCTAGTCAACTAACCTCAAATATTGATCTTTTGAAGGTAAGCCACTTCACTCGAAATGGTAGGCGTTATCCGCCACCAGCCTTAAGAGATAAAGCTTAGGAAGAAGATACTAGCCAGAATCTTCAAATGTTTAAGTCTACAGCTAAAGGGTCAAATTCAAACATCACCAAGGAACTGATCAGTGAGATAGAAGAAATAAAGTTTTTTAAGTTCATCAAACATAGTGAATACAGTATCATGGATCAGTTAAATAAGCAACTTGCCAAAATATCTATACTATCACTTTTGTTGAACTCTGAAGCTTATAAAAATGTACTCTTAAAAGTTTTAAATGAGGCCTATGTCTCTCCCAATATTTCTATAGTCCACTTAGATCATCTAGTGAACAATATCATGGCTGACAATTATATATTCTTTAAAGATGTTGAGATTCCATGAAGAGGAAGAGGGCATCATAAAGCCCTTTATATCACCACATACTATAAAAGGAAGCATATTGTCAAAGGTGCTCATCGATAACAGGTTAATTTTAAATGTAATTCCAATGTCATGCTTGAATAAGCTCCCTATTTATGCATCTCACATTAGAAATAGTCACACAGTCATGCAGGCATTGGATGGAACCTATAGAAATGTTGTAGGGAACATCATTATTCCACTCCAAGTAGGCCCATGTACTTATAAGCATGACTTTCATATGGTGGACATTGCTCTATCATATAATTACCTTTTGGGATAGCCATGGATCCATTTTGTCGAAGCAGTTCCATCATCCTTACACCAAAAATTAAATTTTGTAATTGGAAACAAAGTTGTCAGTATTAATGGAGAAGAAGATATTATTACTGCTACCTCGACTGATACCCTATATGTTAAACCAAATGAGGGCATTCCAGAACCTTCTTTTCAATCATTTGAGTTCATCAATGCCACCTATGTTAAGGAAGGGTTACCCATTATTAAGCCTCATCTATCAGGAAGCACGCAAATGGGCTTAAAACTAACAGTTAGTAAAGGTGCTCGAGCCAAAAAAAGGCTTGGAAAATGCCTTCAAGGAGTTGCTAAAGCTCTAAAAGTTATTTATCTGAGTAATAAGAAAGGATTAGGGTTTAAGCCAAATGCATAGCAAAAAAAAAGTAAGCCCAAAGGAATCAAGAGAAAAGAATAGCACATTTGTTGGGACAAGATGTAGGGCATGAACCTATGGCATTTTTGTTATTGCATAAGAACTTTCACTTAGGTAGACATGTTAACACTAGCTTGATAAACATCATGCCTATGTTAGGGAAGACTTTTAAGGATTTCTCTATCAATGCAATTGAAAAGCCATTAGCAATGAGTGAAGAGACTGACTTATGCCCTCTAGAGTTTATTCCAAGTGTTTGGACTAAGATAGAAATCCCTGTATTGTTTAAAACTCTTTCAGAGTAATGCCATAAACCAAACCCACCTGTTTTTGCCCAAAAGCATTGTAGAATTCTTTGTATGGGCACCTTTTATTAAGTATTATCAATAAAAATGATGGAGCATTATGCATTTTATTCATTGTGTCCATTTTCACCTCTCTTCACATATCTTTTTGCCTATATTGTTCTTTTTCATACCTTTTTGCCTATTTTATTCTTTTTTCATATTTCTAGGTATTTGGATGAAGATGGCATGAATGTCCGCATTGAGACTCAGGAAATTGACTTCGAGCAAGCAATCCATACTGGTGGGGTTGAGTATGAAAGAGATTCTGAGGTGGACCTTGTACTTCTAGATCAACTCAAATTAATTGAAGAAGAAGAAAAACATCGAAACCATAAACCTTGCGACAAAAAAAGATTAAAAAGAAGTCAAAATTAGAACCTCTATAAAACCATCAATAAAAAACCAACTGATAAGCCTTGTCCAAGAGTTTTGAGACGTGTTTGCCTAGTCTTTCCAGGATATGCTTGGCTTGAATACCGACATCATAGTTCATAAACTTTTTTTCAAACCTGAGTATAAACCTGGACAGCAAAAGCTTAGAAGGATGAAACTTGAGATGCTACTCAAAATCAAAGAAGAAATCAAGAAACAATTTGAAGCAGGATTTCTCAAAGTTACCAAATACCTTGAACGAGTGGCCAATGTAGTCCCAATCCTAAAGAAGAATGGTAAGGTGCAACTATGTGTGGATTATAGGGACTTGAACTGAGCTATCCAAAAAACAACTTTTCTTTGCCCTATATCGATACCTTAGTGGACAACACTACCAAAAATTCATCTTTTTCTTTTATGGATGGGTTTTCAAGATACAAATTAAAATGGCGACAGAAGATATGGAAAAAAACACCTTTGTGACCATGTGGAGAACTTTTTGCTACAAAGTGATGCCTTTCGAGTTAAAAAAATGCTACGGTAACTTATCAAAGGGCAATGGTAACATTGTTTTATGAACTTATGCACAAAGAGATCGAAGTTTATGTGGATGTGATCACCAAGTCACCTAGAGAGAATGAACATGTAGCCGACTTGCGAAAGCTCTTTAAACGCCTTTGCAAATATCAGCTTAAGTTAAACCCTGCTAAATACATATTTAGTGTCACATCCGATAAGTTATTGGGCTTCATTTTGAGTGAAAAAAGAATAAAAGTAGACCTCGACAAGGTTAGGCCCATTCAAAATCTTTCACTGCCTCAAATCCTAAAAACGATGATAAGTTTTTTGGAAAGATTAAACTATATAGCCCGACTTATAGCTCAAATGATCTATAAATATGACCTAATCTTTGGCTACTTAGTAAACAAAATACCAGAGAATGGAACATAGAATGTCAAAAAGCCATCAATAAAGTAAAACAATACCTTTCAAGCCCTCCAATGCTTGTGTCCCAAATCCCAGGTAGACCTTTAATTTTATATTTATCAGTTTTTGATAGTTTGATGGGCTGTGTATTAAGCCAGCATGATGATTCAAGAAAGAAAGAATAGGTTATCTACTAATTAAACAAGTTCATAAAACTTAAAAATAACTACTCGATAGTAGAAAAGCTATGTTGCACTTTAGTCTGGGTAGCCAGGAGGTTAAAACAATTTATGTTATACCATACCACGTGGTTGATCACTAAACTGGATCTCATCAAATACTTATGTAAAGTCCCTACATTGTTAGAGAGATTGGCTAGATGGCAAGTTTTATTTTCTAAATATGATGTTGTATATGTGAACCAAAAGGTCATTGAGGGTAGCACAATCGCAGATTTCTTGGCTTATTAAGCAACGGGTGATTATCAACCTTTGGCTTCCAATTCCTCGATGAAGACCTAATGTGCATATCTTAAGTAAGAGATGTAACTAATAGTGATTCACCTTGGAAAATGTTTTTTAATGGTGCTTTAAACACATTAGGGCTTGGAATTAGGGTAATTTTAATCCACCTAAGGGAAGCCATTGTCCTTTCACTGCGAGATTGAGCTTTGACTGCACTGACAATATAGTTGAATATGAGGCTTGCATCATGGGACTCCAAGCTGCCATTGAAAGAGGCATCCAAACCTTATAAGTCTTTAGAGACTCAGCCCTTGTTATTTACCAATTAAAAAGGGAAAGGCAGACACGTGATGCCAAACTAACTTGTTATAAAAGTTGTTGAAAACTAAAAAAATAAGTTTTTCTATTCTATTTTTTAGAGTATTACAGAACACATACTTCTATTATGGCCCTAGCATTTATCTAAGATCTAAAGTAAAGCGTAATCAAAATCCAATGAATTAAGGGATTGATTAGAAAAATCAAATAGTAAATCTAATCCCATTGTTTATGAGAATCTTATCATATAGTCAAAATTCCTAAGTAACTTCCTAACATAGTCACCTAGTTACACATATATTCTCACACTACCCCTCAAGCTGGTGAATAGGTATCACTCATTCCTAGCTTGGATACAATAGTTTGAAACACTAGATTACTCAGTCCTTTAGTAAGAACATTAGCAAGTTGTCCATTTGTAGGAACAGACGGTGTACAAATTAGTCTACTTTCTAGTTTTTCTTTGATAAAGTGTCTGTTAATTTTAATATGCTTTGTCTGATCATGTTGCACCAAATTGTGAGCTATGCTGATTGCAGCTTTGCTATCATAGTAGAGTCTCATAGGTCCATCCCATTGAATCTTTAAATCATCAAGAATGATTTTCAACCATAAAAGTTCACACATACCTTGAGCCATTGCTTAGAGTTCAGCCTCTGCATTTGACCGAGCTACTACACTTTGTTTTTTACTTTTCCATGTCACAAGATTTCCCTTGAAAAATGTGCAATACCCTGAGGTCGATCTTTTATCATCAATGGATGCGGCAAAATTTGCATTAATGTATGCCTCAAGCACTAATCCTCCATTTCTTCTAAATAAAATACCTTTCCTTGGCATTCTTTTGAGATATCGTAGTACTCTATAGGTTGTCTGTAGGATTATGTATAAACTAACTAATCAGACCCATTACATATGCTATATCTGGTCGTGTGTCACATAGATAAATAAGTTTTCCTACTAGGTGTTGATATATTTTTATCTACGATAGCCCATTCTTTTGCTTTCCTAAGTTTAAGGTTAGGATCCATGGGTGTATTTGTGGGCCTACATGTTATCTGGCTAGTTTTTTTGAGAAAATCTATGGCATACTTTTACTGAGAGATAAAAATTCCTCCCTTAAAGTGAGCAACCTCTATTCCAAGAAAATACTTTAGCCTTTCTAACTCTTTGATTTCAAATTCTTTAGCCAAGTATTACCTTAAAGCTTGTTTCTCGTTGGCATCATCTCCCATCACTATTATGTCATCCACATATACCAATAGTGCTGTAACTCCCCCTGATGGAGAATGTTTAATAAATAATGCATGATCTCTTTGGCTTTGTTTTTACCCCTTATTCAACATAACTCTCATAAATCTTCTAAACCATGCTCATGGTGACTGTTTGAGGCTATATAAGGCCTTTTTTAATTTACACATAGTATGAGCTGCCAACTTCCTTTTGTAACCTGGCAGAACCTCCATATAAATCTCTTCGTCGAGTTCCTATCCAAGAAAGCATTCTTGAAATTAAACTATTACAAATCCTAACCCAAATTTGTTGCTAGTGATAATAATAATCTAAATGTATTCATTTTTGCAACTAGAGTAAAAGTCTCTATGTAGTTAATTCCATAGGTCTAAGTGTATCCTTTGGTTACCAACCATGCTTTGTACCTCTTAATCGACCCATCTGCCTTATACTTCACTATGTACACCCATTTAAAGCCCACTAGTTATTTTCCTTCTGGTAACTTCCTAATTCCTAAGTTTTGCTCTTTTTCAATGCCTTCATCTCCATATTCATAGCTTGTTTCCATTTTTCAGTAGACGAAGCCTTGGATAAAGTAGTAGGATAGAGATAATGTTTAGGCTTACAAGAAACATTATACGTTTTGGTGAAATTTTCTCAAATGACAAAAATATGCAAATGGATATAAAGGTTGCTTTGTACACTGCCTAGTTCCTTTCCTAATAGCGATTAAAAGTTCTTGATCATTATTATTTAAATATAAATCAGTATTAGGATTGGAATTTGTTACCTTATACAAAGAATCTAAGTTGGACTCTTAAACTTGTATAGGTTCAGGAATAGCCATCTTCTTCCTTATGAATACCTTATTTTTATCAAATCTTATATCTTTCAAAGCAGAATTAGTCATAGGTTTAGGCATAGATGGTTCGCCTAATGTCTCCAATATAGCTTCAGGTTTGGTTACATGTGTAGGCATGGGCTTAGACACAGGTTTAGACCTAGGTTCAGACACAAACACAGGTTCAAACATAGACACAGGTTCAGATACAAGATCAAATACTGGTTTAGACAGATTCTTAGAAGGTGTGTATACAGGAAGTAATGGTAAGTTAAGTAAAAAACCTTCTCTATCCTTATCTTCCTTAGTTAAATTCTCCTCTTAAAGATAAGGATTATTGAAGTATGACTCTCATTTATTGAACGTGACATCTATAATGACATAAAACTTTTTTGATAGAGGATGATAGCACTTATAGTCTTTTTGAGTTGAGGAATAGCCTAAAAAAGACTTATTTTGGAGCCCTTGGATCCAATTTTCCCCTACTTTGACTATGACCATGAATCAATGACATGCACCTAAAAGCCTAGGTACAAGGTTATTTGTTGTGTTTAGATTAGGGTAAAATATGGATAGTATGTCCGTAGGATTCTTGAAGCCTAATGCTCTGGATGGTAAATGATTTATTAGGTAAGTGGTTGTAAGAAACGCTTCACCTTAAAAAGTTTTAGCACATTTTTTTGAAACAATAAGGCTCGAGTCTTTTCAAAAAGATGATCGTTTTTCCTTTTCGCCACTCTATTTGGTTATGGAGTATTTACACATGATGACTCACGTATAATCCCTTCTTTTTGGAGAAATGGAGTGAGAACTTGATTGAAACAGTCCTTGGCATTATAACCTAAACCTGTTGATATTGACTTTAAATTAATTTTTTATCATGAAATAAAAATTAGGGACTATGGCGCTAACATCAGATTTATGCTTAAAAGGAGTAACTTAAGTGACATGAGTGCAATCATCTATGAAAGAAATAAACCACCTTGCCCTAGAAACATTAAGAATAGTAGATGGACCTTATATATCACTATGAATAAGATGAAAAGGAATGGCTTCTTTTCTTACTAATCGAAAAAGGTACATGCTTGTGTTTAGCAAGCTCACACACCTCACACAGAAAATGTTCAACATCTAATTCTCTAAAATATGATGGAAACATAACTTTAATGATACTAAATGATGGATGTCTAAGTCTATTGTGACAGAGTAAAATTTTCTCTTATTGGATAAAACTAATTCTGATATGAGAAAAAAAGACAATCTATCCTTGGTCATGTTTGGTGGAAGTGATATGTCAAGATAATAAAGGCCATTCCTTTCCCTAGCATGTTGAATCATCCTCTTCGAATCCTTGTCCCAAAATATACAATAATTACTATAAAAAATCACATTGCAGCAAAGATTTTTGTTGAGTTTTTGTATAGAGACTAGGTTTGTAGACAATTTAGGAACATGAAGAACATTTTTAAGGATCATTAATGTGGTAATTTTAACATCTCCTAAACATGCTACTGCGATCAGAGACCCATTAGCAGTGGCTATCTTTCTCTTGCTTGGACATGGGGAATAGGTAGAAAATTTTTTTGATAGTTGTGTCATGTGATCTACTGCTCTTAAGTCTATGAACCAAGAGTCGGTAAAGGCTGTATTCAAGACATTTAATCCAACAGAAGATGGATACTTGCCTGAATATGCTAAAGAGCAAGTACCTAGAGATTTTTCATTTTTTTCATAGCTTTTGGTAAGTGATCTTACTCTTTCAATCTCTTTTTGGTTTAGACCACCTAACTCGTTTGAAAAACCTATAACAATGTGGGTTTGCCTCTTGTTCTTTGATTATCCTTGTTTTTGACCCCATTCTCAACTTGTAGGCTTTCCATGAAGTTTTCAGCACTTGTCATGGGTGTGACGAGACTTTTTGCAATAAGTACAAAATAGTCAATCATGATTCTAAGTTTTCTATTGACCTCCCTTCTCTTCTTCAAAAGATGTTCCCTTTTCTACTACAATCATGGTAGAACTATCAATGCTTGGTGGTTCAAGCATCAGCCCTCTTCTATTTTCTTCACTTTCAATTAAAGCCACTATTTCACTAAAACATGAAGCCTCTGATTTCCTAAGAATCTATATCCTCACTTGATTAAATTCTACATTAAGTCCAACTAGGAAGTCATAAACTCTGTCCCGTTAAAGGAAATCCTTTATGACTACAGCATCTTCAGGACACTTGGTTAGTATCATCTGGTAGTGATCCAATTCTTGCCATAACGATATCAGTTGATTACATATTCGATGATAGTTTTATTCCCTTGTTTTGCTGCCATTGTTTTCACTTTGACGTCATACATTTAAGCCGCATCTCTGGCTTCATAATAAGTCTACTGCATTATATCCCAAATATCCTTTACAGTGTTCAAAAACATGCAAATGTCACTTATGTTGGGAGTCATCAAGTTCCACAACCATGCTATAATAATAAAATCCTCACCTTCCTATGTTTTAAACTTTAGATCTCCTGGGTTAGGACTAGAACCCATAAGATGGCTGATCTTCTTTTTTCCTTTTAAAAGTGTACGAATGAGTTGTGACCACTTAAGGTAGTTTTTTTCCATCAAACTTGTAAGCATCGTGAATGCTTTACAACTCTCTGGGTTGTTAAAATTGGATTAGCTCATCCGATTAGGCAGGAATAATTATCTTTCCTGTTTCTGACATTATAAGAATCAAAGAGAAAGAAAATGAAAAATTATAGTAATGGTAAATAAGAATAGGCTAGGGACACATTATGCTGACAGAAATAAAGGCCGAGAAACTTCACCAAATAATCAGCAATTAAGGCCAAAAAAATGAAAGATCAGATCCTTACAACTCTGATGCCATGTTGAAAACTGAAAAAAATAAGTTTTTCTATTCTATTTTTTATAGTATTAGAGAACCTATACTTATATTACAACCCTAGCACTTATCTAAGATCTAAAGTCAACCATAATCAAAACCCCATGATTTAAAGGATTGATTAGAAAAATCAAATAGTGAATCTAATCCCATTCTTCATGGGAATCCTATCATATAGTTAAAACTCCTTATTAACTTCGTAACATAGTCACCTAGCTATACATATTTTCTCATAAAGGTTTAATCTCAGAACTGAGAAAAAGAATTTGATGATATTAGCTTTTGATATTTACCTCGGGAAGAGAATCAAATTGTTGATGCCTTAGCCACTTTATCATCCATGTTTAAGGTTAATCAGGAGTTAAACATTGCCCCTATTCAGATAAGTATTCATTCAATATCAATGTATTGCTAGAATATTGAAGAAGAAAAAGATGGTTTGCCCTGGTATTATAACATCCTTCAGTATATCAAAAATCAGCAATACCCAGATCATGCCACCAAAAATGATAAAAAAAACCATAAAAATGGATGCAAACTTCATTTGGATGGCAAAGCGCTATAGAAGAAAAGTTGGGACTAGGTATTACTCCGGTGCATGGAGGCCTTAGAGGCCAAAAGAATCATCAAGGAGGTTCATGAAAGGATCTATGGAATGCATGCTACCCCAAATGGTGAAACAATTCATGCGATCAGGCTACTATTGGTTGACTCTAAAAAGGGATTGCATCAACTATGCCTGTAAACGCCATAAATGCCAAATCTATGCAGACAAGATTTATGTCCCTCCGGTACCATTGTAGGTTATGATAGCCCCATGGCCATTTTCTATGTGAGGCATGGACATGATTGGACCAATCACTCTTAAGGCCTCCAAATGGATATCGTTTCATCCTAATTGCTATCGATTACTTCACCAAATAGATAAAGGCAGCTTCTGATGCCAATGTCAGCAGATTTGTCATGTGCAAATTTATGAAATAGGACATCATCTGTAGATATGGTCTTTCTACACAAATCATTGCTGATAATACATGTAACCTAAAAAATAAGACAATGCAAGCAATCTGCTTTCAGTTCAAGATTCAGCATCAAAACTCCATCCTATACCATCCGAAGATGAACTGGGCAATTGAAGCAGCCAACAAGAATATCAAGAAGATAGTTGAAAAGATGGTTGAGATGCATAAAGATTAGCATGAAAAGTTGACTTTTTCTTTACATGCTTATTGCATAACTGTATGAACTTTTACAGTGCTACTCCATTTTTCTCGGTCTATGGCATGGAGACTGTCTTATCTATTAAGGTTGAGATCCTTTCCCTTAGAGTTTTAATGGAATCACAACTTGAGGAGGCTGAATGGGTTTAAAATTGACACGAGTAATTCAATCTCATCAAAGAGAAGATAATCATAGCCATTTGTCATGGGTAAATGTATTAAAATCGCATGATGAAAGCCCATGACAAAAAGATTTGTCCTAATCAGTTTCAGGAAGATGACTTAATGCTTAAGCAAATTCTCCCAATCCATAAAGATGTTCATGGAAAATGGACCCTAAATTAAGAAAGACCATACGCGGTGAAATGTGTATTCTCTGGAGGAGCTTCAATCTTAACTGAAATGGATGGCAATGACTTGCTTAATCCTATGAACTCTGATTCTGTAAAAAAATACTATGCCTAAAAAGATTTTAGAATGAAAACCTGAAAGGGCATTCTATTACCTTTCACCCACCATTCCCCAAAAAAATAACAAAAAATAACAAAATAACAAAAAAAAAGAATAAAGAATACAACTTAAGTCAAAAACCCAAAAGGGCAGCTTAAGTAACCAAACCCATTCAAACTAAGTCAAGCCTCAACCATCATTTCTATATCCATAACTCTAGCCGGGACACTAAATCATAACTTACCCATATGTTCTATGCTGACCAAACCTCATCCAGGCTTGCACTTAGAAAATGACAAATAACCAACTTTGAGGCCTCCATCCCACCATGGGGCAATCTAATCAATCCTCTTATGATTAGGCCAACACCATACGGATCATTTGCTTAAGAGAAAGTCTCCAAAAGCACTTAATGAAAAATTCATGTCATTAGCATTGAAGCCAATCTTCTGGGAGAACTTCTTTTGACTATTTTGTATTTCAAAATTTTTTAATCGAATGAGAATACAATTATTTGATTTCTCGTAAAACTTTTTTGTAACCTTACATTCTACATTGCATCATATTTATCATTTAATTGATAATGCTTGATAAATTAACAAAATTGATAATAGGATTTCATAGTATTGTTTGGAAAGATTAAACTTTACGAGAATTTTTGTCAAGTCTAAAGACCAAAAATAAACTTTAGGGCCATGGTTGGTCCCACCTTCTTTGACCTTGTATCCTAAGAAATGTTCAAACTCTACCTCTAGAAAAGCCTATCATGAAGAAGAAAGGCTAAAATCTTGCTTCAATTGGCACTAAAACAACCAGTGTTCAACACATTTAAATAGTCATAAAGGCTCTTTAGAGTTAAAATTGGCAAAGAAGCATCACTAATGCTTGTTAATAAACTCTTTACAACTAGAGCCTTCCAACATGAATCATCTAATTTCACAATCCTCTTATTATCACTGTAGGTCATCAGGATAAGAAGCCACCTTATCAGATAAAAGAAAGATAAAAAATTGATGAAGTATGCCTTTGGAAACATGATTTTTGCATCGTTTAAACACGTATATGCATTCTCATGCATCTTACAATATTTAAGATTTTTAGGTACCAATCCCCGGACAAAAGGCAAATCAGTTAAGAGCACAATATGCAACTTTTTATTTTTAAAAACCTTGAAAAATCTTATAAGTACCTTCGACAATGTAAGCTTATTGAAAATCATCTAAGAAAAGGTATTTAATCTCAACACTTTTTTGATCTTTGTCCTTAAAGAGTAAGATATTTTCTTTTTCTTTCTTATTCTTAAAGAGCAGGACGTTTTCTTTTTTTTATCCTCAATGAACATGACATTTTCTTTCTTTGTCCTTAAAGAGTAAGACCTTTTCTTTCATTCTAGTCCTCAAAGGGCAGGACACCATTTCTTTTAAGCCCTTTCATTCTAGTTCTCAAAAGGCATGATGCTTTTTTTTAAGCCCACACAAGCTGATGGCACTCATTTCACTTTAGTACTCAAAGAGTAGGATGCCTTTTCATTTTTTAAGCCCATACAAGCTGGTGGCACCACTTTTATTTTAGTCCTTAAAGTGCAAGATGCCTTTTCTTTTTCTTTTAAGCCTATGCAAGCTGGTTTCACCTATTTCATTTTAGTCCTCAAAGAGTAGGATGTCTTTTTTTTATGCCCACACAAGTTGGTGGCACCTTTTTCATTTTAGTCCTCAAAGAGCAAAATGCCTTTTCTTTTTCTTTTAAGCCCACACAAGCTGGCAGCATCCTTTTCATTTTAGTTGTCAAAGAGCAAGATGCTTTTTTTAAGCCTACACAAGTTGGTGGCACTTATTTTATTCTCATCGTCAAAAAGCAGGATGCCTTTTTTTTTCTTTTAAGCCCATACAAGCTAGTGGTACCCCTTTCATTTGAGTTCTCAAGGAGTAAGATGCCTTTTATTTTTCCTTTAAGCTCACACAAGCTAATGGCACCCTTTTTATTTTAGTCCTCAAAGAGTAGGATGCCTTTTCTTTTTCTTTTTAAGCCCACATAAGCTTGTGGCACCTCTTTCTCTTTTTTTTTCAAGCTCATACAAGTTGGTGGCACCTCTTTCTCTTTTTTTTCAAGCCCATACAAGCTGGTGGAACCTTTTTCATTTTAGTCCTCCTAAAGCATGATGTCCTTTCTTTTCCTTTTAAGCCCATACAAACTAGTGGCACCTCTTTCAGTGTAATTTATAAAAAGTAGGATATATGTTCTTTTTTTTTAGCCCACATAAGCTAGTGGTACCCTTTTCATTTTAATCCTCAAAAAGTAGGATGTATTTTTTTCCTACTTAAAAAATTAGCCTAATTAACTGCCTGATCAAAATAGTGCTATTTATCTTTGCCCTATTCCTAATACTTAGTAACGGTCAAAGAGGGGCAGCTCTTGGCACTTCATTTTGTTTGGACCAATTTTTAGTACCTTAAAAGTTAGGTAAAAGGTGACAAAATCAAAAAGAATAGAAATAAAGCTGAGGGACTGATAGGTTATTAATAGTTATGTGTTATTGTGTTTAATTCCCTTATTTTCTAGTTATATTTTGTGCTTAATTGTGGATATTATGTTTGTTTTAATTTAGGTGGTGAATTGTCAAAGACTGGATGGAATCTGGCTTAGAAGCATGATTTTGGCTTCTCATGTAGAAATCAAGTCATTTGGAAGAGAGTGCATAAAATGGGCAGAAGATCATTTTCAATAAGGTGTGACCATGCCTTATGATTAACAAGCTTCTGGAAATTGACAAGAAGAAAGTTGGATTTTTGGAGTTAAATTCATGGAAGACTCTTTTATTATTATATTTCTTATATTTCAAAGGTATTAATCATAGAAAACTATATCCTATATTATTTAGGACTTAATATATTTAGATTTTATTTTATTTTAAGTTGCCTTATTATATTAGGATTCATATTAGAATGTTTGTTTAGGAAATATATTTAGGGTTGGGATTAGTTCCATATTTATAGGAATTTGCTAAAAGTAGTAGCGGATGAAAAGACCTATATATTAGGACATATATATATTTAGGGTGGTAATTTTTGGAGGAGGCGGAACAAGGAATATGACTTGCTCTTTAGATTGTGGTAGACATTATTTTTATTCACTTTTTTTTGAGAACCGGAAAGCATAGCGTGGGTATTCTTTGGCTTCATAGGAGCTGCATCACATTATTCTTCTTAATCAAATGTTGATTTTTGGTTAGTCACCATGTGTGGCTAAAGTTTTAATTCCGGTTGAAGGGTGATTCGATTTCGATTGTAATTGTGTGAGGCTTTTGACTCAGAAAGAATTTCTTTAATCTAAGTAACTTTTATTTTTTGTTCTTATTTTCATGAATCATTGATATTAATTAAATTGATGCCTTAATTTGATATTAATTTTTCTGATGCTATCCATGAGTTTGTGATCTGTAATTGTCATGAACGATTGATTTTAGTAGTAAGGAATTGGCTTATGTGTGTGTAATTTTGGCTTTCCCATTTACATAGCTTGCATAATAGATTCGAGGGAAATAAAAGTACAAGGTTAATTAAATTGTAGCTATCTCAATTAATT